>APFE030248956.1:117364-135072 GCA_000404065.3 Pinus taeda
ACTAGATTTTCTGCTCCACTTTCAGGAACCATAGAACTATTGCACCCATCAATAATAGTGCTACCTTGCAGCTTGTACAGAGTTCCAATCCGAACTCCCCGCATCAATACCAGTGCTCTGCGAACCATTTTGCAGGTATCCTTCTCGAACACTGTTTTTACACCTGCATCATCTAGCTTCCTTACAAAAATCAAATTTCTGGCTAATGCAGAAATATGTAGAACACCTGGAAGCATTCTAACCCTTCCACCTTGCAACTTCAACTTTACTTTTCCATGATCAACGAATCTTGCCTTCTTTTCATCCCCCAAGAAGACATCACCACCATCATATTTCTCATACTCGCAGAACCACTCTCTATGGGGAGTGAAGTGAAAGGATGCACTTGAGTCAATCAACCATGCCTCATGATCTACATGTGTACTTGAAGAAGTGAAGTACACATCCCCACCTTCATCTGAGGTGGTTTTCGCCTCTCTAGAAGGAGCATCATCAGATCCCTTTCCTTTGTCAAGAGCTTTAGATTTACAGTCCCTTTTAAAGTGGCCTTCCTTTCCGCATTTCCAGCACACCACCTTTATAGGTTTTCTTGGATATTTAGATCTCCCTCTAGATTTAGATCTCCCACTTGATGAATTATTTTTGTTTCTATTTTGGGAACGTCCTCATACAGGCAAGGCATCACCATTCTGGCTCTCCATATTTTTCTGTCTCATCTCCTCCGTCAGCAAGACTGAGACTATTTCATCAAACTGCAAGGCAGTTGCATTTCTACCTGTTGGAATAACCAGACTATCCCACGAATCTGGTAGAGAACACAACAAACTAATGCACTTATCTTCATCTGAAGTTTTAATATAAATAGATGCTAATTGACTTACCACAATATTAAATGCATTCAGATGCTCTGTCATCGTGTCTCCATCTTTCATCCTCAGGTTATTCAGATTTTTCCGCGGGAACAGTTTATTCACCAGACACTTAGATTGGTACAAAGTATCTAACTTGTCCCACAAAGCCTTTGCCGTAGCTTCCCCTAATACATTCAACAATACTGAATCTGAGACACATAATTGTTTCGTGCTCTTTGACTTCCAGTCCAACTTCTTCCATTCTTCATCGAACACTCCCGTTGGTTTAGTACCTGGATCTACTGCGATCCACTGATATTTATCCACCAACAGATCCTCCATCTTGAGTTTCCACAACTCAAAAATTTGACCATTAAATTTCTCGATCTCTATCTTTCCACTGCTCGTCATCTTCTTTCACCAGTAGAATTGATCTCGTAGATCTCCCATTGAACAGGGTCTGCCACGGGCCCGAGTGAAACCCCTCAACAACAAAGGCGTCGCCTTGAAGCCAAAACTGCTATGATACCAAATGTAGGTTTTAACCCCGTATAGAAATTACTTGCATACGAATTCTAAAACACAGAAAATAAACAATGCGAGAGCATAACACATAAAACACATATACACAAAGATTTTCCCCTGGATTCGAAAACCGGGACTACCAGCTTGATTTTTCATTATGTTCCTTTCAATGTTATAATACATATTTATACATGCTGAAGCATCCAATACCATGGACCGAAAACCATCGCGTCCAATACCATGGATCGAAAACGATCGCGTCCAAAAAACATGTGTGAAAATCATGCACAAAACCATAGGTGGTTCCGCCCAACCTAACATAGGGTCCAAAACCAAAATTTTCCGGGGCACTGCTCTGGCCCCCATAAAGTGGGGTTATGGGTGCCCCTCAAACCCCTATGACCTCCCCCCCTCTAACCCCCGGTTAACTACGTGGGCTAGTCATGGAAAGAATATAACACAACCCAAAAATAGATGCACCAAAACTTTGATTTTCCTTCCTTCCTTCTCCTAGACCAAACTCACATTCCTTTTTCCTTCTTCCTTCACTTCACACTTTTTCCTAGCTTCAAAGAGATATCAAACTTGCTTGAGTTGATGTTCTCCAAATGGAATTCGAACTACTTCATTTATAACTTTTAGGTGAGGTCGAATAGCCCTCCTCGAGGCCGACTTGATCATCTTAAGGCTAACTTGGTGTGGAGGTAACATAATTCATATTTGAATCAATACTCAACCTTTTTACATGATTCAAAAGCCCAAGAAGGGTCCCTTTAAAATTACAATGACTATATTGACTCAAAATAAATCCTAGAATTCCTCAATGGGGAATTTAACCTAAAACATGATGACCCAAGCATGAAACCCATGCTTTAATAAGTCATAATAATAATAACAAAATTCTTTTATTTTTTCTTTTGTTAAGTACATTACATGATGACTCAAATACATTAACGAATATTGAACCTATTTACATTTACCACTAGGATGTAATCTTTGTGATTATCATTAATGGTTACCCTTGACATCAATGACAACCTAACCAACAATCTCCCCCTTTATCATTGATGGCAACACCTATACCCCCCTTGTGATTATTTCTTCCCCTATCTCCTTGTTTTTGATATTTTTCCCTAGATTTATCACCCCCTTTGACATCAATACCAAAGGGTAACCCCCCTAACAAAGTATCCCCCTTTGTCTTCCTGCAGTTTTCCTTTCTTGCCCTAACAATTTTAACTTCCCCTGTCTTGTTGTGCCTCTCATAACTTACCATTCTGATTCTACCTGTCAATATGCTTTATTGAAAATTCACCTTTATGATAATAACAATGAGTCTTTATGGAATTCTTCTGAACTCAATATTAAAGTGCCATAAAACTATCGATGACTGTGATTTTCAAATCTGATGCTCAATTGTATGCAATTATGAATAATACATTTTGATAAATTTTAGTAAATGTTTTGGAAATTAAAATTTGATGCTAAGAGCGAAAGTTATTACGATTTTCCCTAGGTCACATGTTTGAGATTGAATTATGGATCCTGCAAAACCCTAAATTCTTCGGACCATATCTAAGAAAATATAGTGAACCAAGATCTGAGATTTTTACACGAAGTTCACCAATATTTCATTTCCACATAGTTGAAATTTTAGCATCTAAAGCCTCATATAAAAAATGTTATACATAAAATACCAAGATGACCTATTTGAAGGAGCAAAACCCTAGAATCCAAAGCTATGATACCAAATGTAGTGCAACTAGCTCACAAATTAGATGAAAAGATAGATCAATGACTTGAGAAATAGCCTCTTCGAGCGGGAAACCTCCTTTACATCACATAAATGAACAATTATTCAATGATACAAATGACAAGACCTCCTTGGTATATATAGGAGTCTAAGGGGTCACAATATAATCAGATCCTACATAACAATAATAATGTAAGGGCACAAAAATAACAATAGTGGGCTTTTATAGGGCACAATAAGAACAATATGGGGGCTACATGGGCACAACGATAATAATAGGAGGATACACTAACAATAACAATAAGAGATTTGGACATTGACAGTTTGCAAGTAGAAAAGGTATGGCGCTCTGCAACTAGGGTTCTGGATCGCCTCTGCAACGACGCAATCTAATCTTTTCTCTAACTCCCCTCAACGTTTGTACACCAAACCGTGACAACAGCCTGCTGTTATACTCTGCACCACAATGGCTTTTCCCCAGGGGGGGATTTCAATGCCTTCCCCATTTTCTGAAAGTGATCCTCAAGCGATGAATACAACTAAACCTTCGGGGCCTGAATAGGATAACACGGACAATAGGGATCCTCGGATGCAAGAAACGACAAAAGATTCCACTGTGCAGCCTGACAGAAACAATGAAGAACAAGAAGGAAATTCCAAGCAATAGGAAACACCAAAGTTTACCTCATCGACATGTAGACCCATAACAGTTAAAAGACCCAAAATAGAACTTCCCAGCCACAAAATCAATGGTCAGATCCAATACATGAAGGACCATGCACTCATTGGAAAATTTATTGGATTCTGGCCAACGGAAAAAGCTTTGCAAGGATGGATCTCAGCCAAATGGAAACTGAAGGGACAGGTTACCCTGAAGCTAGGACCAAAAGGGTTTTTCACAGTGATTTTTATCTGCATCAAAGATCGAAATAGGGTCATGGATGAAGGTCCCTACTTCTTCAACTCTACTGGTCTATATTTAAGAGCATGGAGAGAGAGATTCAACCCTGACAAGGAGGTTCTTAGCTGGGCGCCAGTATGGATCAGGCTGTACTCGCTCCCAACGGAATACTGGGATGAAGAATCACTTAGAGACATAGGTAAGGGGCTAGGAGAGTTCATCAAAATTGCTAAATAAATGAATATGAGTAGATATACCTCCTACGCCCGCATCTGTGTCTTCATGTGCCTGGACAAAGCCCTTCCGAAATCGGTAAGTCTCTTCCATGATGACTATGAATGGATTCAACCCTTAGATTTTGAACATGTTCCCTTTCGCTGTCGTAAGTGCCATGCCCTTGGGCATTTGTTTAGGGACTGCCATCTAAATGCTAAACCCCAAGCCTCTGAACCCTTAGGCAAGGCGGACCATGAGGGCTTCACTAAGGTTTCAAGCCGTAAAAGATCGCACAAAAAACCTTCCTCTAGGAAAAAACTCCAACAGGATGCTGCTTCCATCCCTTCCACGAGCAACAACTTCGAGGTTCTTACAAAAACTTAGGAAGACCCACCCCAGAACTCTGTGCCAACCCCTCAGCCGATCATCCCATCCCCCCCGATCCCTCCTTCAGCTTCCTCTCGCAATCCCATGCCTCCAAAAATTTTCAATGGGACTCCCAAAGTATCTCCAAAAAACCCTAATTGGAAGTCCAATGAAATGGATGTTGACGGTCCCCATAGCCAATCTATGCACTTAGCTCTCATCTCAGAGGAAAGCAATCAAGCACAACACATGGATGAAGAACCATAAAGCATAGATTTGGGCGGTCTAGACATTTTTGAGCTGGAACAAGTATGTAGAAAGAAGGAATATGATAAGATTCAAGCGCATCAGCTTAGTACTCTGGAAGTTATCATATCCAAAACCTATCAGCAACAACAACTGGGAATATAGCTGGGAATTCAATGGGATGGCTACTTCCTTCCTAAAGACTCCAAAAAACGCAGAAGAAAGACAAATCTCCAGCGAACTATTGCCATAGGGAAAATCCTGGTTGACTCAGGCAGATATGCTAAATTGACAAAGTATTACAAGCCCACTACTAACAGTGAATCATGAAGCTCACTTCATGGAATCTAAGAGGGCTCAATAGCCCCGGGAAACTCAGAATGATTAAAAATATGATAAAGTAGGAACAACCCCAGATATTCTTTCTGCAGGAAACAAAATGCAACAGTCACACTCTGGGAAACATCCTTTCAAAAGCATGGCCAAGTTGTCACTCGGTTGCAGTGGACGCGCTAGGTGCATCTGGAGGATTGGCAATTGCCTGGAATACACAAGAAATAACGCTTTCAAACTTCCATGCCTCCCATCACATTATACAGGCAACGTTTCATATAATCGGCACCAACATTCATGGTCATCTCACTAATGTTTATTTTCCACAGGAAGCAACCAACAAAATCACTCTTCTAGACACCATAGAAGCACTTAACTTCAATAGATACCATCCCCTATGGATCATTGGAGGAGACTTCAATATGATCACCAAGTTAAAGGAAAAGAAGGGAGGTTGAGCCAGGCTGGAACAGGAAAATGACCACTTCAAAGATTTTATCCACAACAATATGCTAATAGATATGCAAACCTCCAATGGAATGCACACTTGGAGCAATCGCAGGGCGAGGCAACAACAAATTGCTTCAAAACTTGATATATTCCTCATCTCAGACAACGCAGTGCATCTAGGCGGCGGCCTCTCAGCATCCATTCTTCCATACTCTAGATCTGACCATTGACCTATCTCTCTCCAATGGCAACGGCCAGGCGACTCAACCAGACGTCCATTCAGATTTGAAGCTTTTTGGCTCTCCCATCCTGCCTTCAACAACTTCATCAGATCCACTTGGAACAACTTCCCTACACCAGAAGGATAAAAAATGTTCCAGTTTCAATAGAAACTCAAATTCTTGAAAGCCCAAATCAAACGCTGGAATAAAGAGACTTTTGGCAACATCTTTCAGGCTCAACAAGAACTAAGCAAAGAAATGAGAAATCTCCAGCAACAGATAATCACAGAGGGATACAAGGATGGGACTTTGGAACTGGAAAGGCACATTCACAATCAACTAGAGGAGAGAAGAAAGTAGGAAGAAATTCTCTGGAAGCAGAAATCTAGGATTAGATGGCTGAAAGAAGGCAAAAGAAACACTAAATTCTTCCACAGAACTACTATTCAAAGAAGAATGCACAATACCATCTCTTTTATACAAAAGCAAGGAAGGGAAAGAGTGGAAAACTATGCAGATATTGAACAGGAATTCATCAATCACTTCCAGGAGGTCCTACAAAAACCCCAAATTGATAGACGACCCGCTACATAAAAGATCACTCAAAATGTGCCAAAAATTATCACAGAAGAACACAACCAACTCCTTCTTCGACTTGTAGCGCCTCAAGAGTTGGATCTGGCCATGAATCGGCTTAAGGAGGGCAAAGTACCTGGTCCGAACAGCTTCACCACTACTTTCTTCCACTTTTTTGGGGAGCTTATAAAAGAGGAAGTGTGGCAAGTGGTGGAGGAATTGCGCACTCTACATTGGTTACTGCCCTTGCTTAATTCAACTTTTATCGCCCTCATTCCCAAAGAAGAAAGTACCCTCACTCCGGACAAATTTCACCCAATCTCTCTTTGCAACATTATATACAAGGTTATATCCAAAGTCATTGCCAACAGGTTGAAGCCGCTTCTGCCCCTGCTCATATTGCCTGAACAATTCGGTTACGTTGAAGGACATCAAATATTGGACGGCATCATCCTAACTCATGAAATCATACACTCCCTCAAGAACTCCAAACAGGCAGGTATGATTCTCAAGATTGACCTTTCCAACGCTTTTGATAAGTTAAGTTGGACTTACATACAAAAAATGTTACATGCCTTTGGATTCTCACCAATGTGGTTTCGCTGGATTCAAAGTTTAATTTCCACTATCTTCTTTTCAATCCTCATAAATGGCATTTCCTCTCAACCATTCAATCCCTCCAGACGCATCAGGCAAGGGGATCCCCTATCCCCTTTCCTTTTCGTTCTAATGGCTGAAGGGTTGGGTCGACATATCAAGAAAGCCCTTCTATCCCAGCATCTCAAAGGAATTTCCATTCACAATTCTCCAGCCACTACTCATCAACAATTCATTAATGACAACATGCTTTTTGAGTACCCTTCTGTTCAGGAAGCCTCCATCTTTAAATCCCTCTTGAAGGATTTCTCTGACACTTTAGGAACAAACACAAATAAAGCCAAATCACAAATTTTCTTTTTTCACACCCCACCTATTACTCAACAGGCTATCGCCCGCATTCTAGGCTTCTCCATAGCCTCCCTGCCTTCCAATTACCTGGGCGCCCCCTTATAGACTCTGCAATCAAGCACGCCTCCTGGTGTATGCTCCTTGAGAAACTTGAATCTCGTCTCACTTTGTGGACTCATAGAACTCTGAACATAGCTAGTAGATTAGTGCTAATCAAAGCTATGCTTCATGTAATGCCCCTCTATCTCTTCTCAATCCTGGCCGTGCCTAAATGGGTCCTTAAAAGAATCAGAGATCTTCAGTGCAATTTTCTTTGTGGGGCATATGGTACAAATTGAAAATGGGCCCTTGTCAAATGGACTATAGCATGCAAGCCAAAGGAAAAAGGGGGCATAGGTCTGTGAGACCCTAATCATAGTAACGAAATCATGGGCGCAAAAATTTGGTGGCAATGGCTCTTTGCGCCCAATAAGCCTTGGGCATCCATATGGACAGCCAAATACGCCAATCACAGACCAACGGAGGAGCTTATTAGATTCACTCCTTTAGAAAAAGGATCGCTAATTTGGAATGTGGCTAGACAACATTTTTTGCTAATCCAACAACATAGTTTTTTGGAAATTAGAAACGGCAACACTGCCCGATTCTGGACGGATGCGTGGAATCAGATTCCAAAGCTCAACAGCATCCTCAGCCTGCCGCCTTGCCAAGATTGTGAGGAGCAATAAAAGAAATCAGTCAAGCAACAATGGACTTTGGAGATAGAACAAGGGTACAGACAATGGAAGCAAACCGACAGGCTTATCATAAATGCTGATAACCAGAAAAAAGAAATCTTGGAGAGTGAGCTCCAAAAACGTCAAATCAAATACTCCAAAGGTAAATATATCTTGAGATGGGGATATACCCCTAGAGGATCCTTCACTACCAAATAGGCCTACAAAATTAGATGCCAATATTCAATGCCTCTGGATCCTATATGGGGAAGAATCTGGGCTCCGGGTACTTGGCCCAAAGTATCCTTATTTCTTTGGCTCACTGGGCACTGAAAGATCTTAACTTGGGACAATTTAAGGAAGAGAAACATTCATGGGCCCTCCATTTTTCCCAACTGTTATTCTCAGGAGGAAACGCTTCAACATCTCTTGGATTCCTGTTCTTTGGCCAACCAACTATGGCAGAAGGCTAGTTTCTGATGCCAAAGAAAATGCCGAGGGTTCGAGGATATTATCAACTCTATTCACCTTTGGCACCAAAGCCCTTATAAAAGCTCACTTCTCAACCATTTATGGAGAATAATACCCGGCCTCCTCCTATGGACAATATGGAAAGAAAGGAACAAGCGTATTTTCAAAGACCAAAGCACTCCTTTAGAAATCATTTGGGCCAACCTCGGTCACAATCTGAAAGAGCCTTGGCGCTTCAATCTTGGCTTTTGAATGACTTTCCCACGCTGGCAAATGAGGCAGCCATATGGGAAAATTGGAACATACAACTCCCTCAAGGAATTCCCACTTGCAAGCCTTCAGAAATCACTTATGGTCCCCGCCTCCAAGGCATAGATTCAAACTCAACTTTGATGGAGCTTCTAAGGGTAACCCTGGCAAAGCAGGATTTGGTGGCATTTTCAGAGATCATAAGGGCTCTCCTCTCCTGATTTACCTCGACAACATTGGATGGGACACGAATAACTCAGCTGAGCTGGAGGTTCTCTAGAAAAGATTACTCCTTTCCCAGCAACATGGTTTCTAGCCTCTGGAGATAGAAGGTGACTCACTAATCCTCATCAACTTGGCCAACCAGTTGCTCAATGGAGCTCATGCCCATAAAATCGCCAATAGCTGGAGACTTGAAGCCAGACTGGATGCTATAGAAAAAACGCCCAACACCAATCGAGCAATCATATTCAATCATGTTAAATGGGAAGGCAACAAGGTCACAGATCTACTGGCCAACCTGGGAATGGAAAATGGGCATTCTCTTCTCACTGGAGCTCTAGACATAATTCAGAATCATGAACAAGAACAGGAATGCAAAATTCTGGTCCAAAAAGATGCAGCTACCCTGGATGCGGGTGTCTAGCCAGTTGGTTAATGTGATGGGATAGGGGTGGGGCGAGTTGGGACGACACCTACCTGCCCTATACCACGGATTATTTCCCAACGCAGAATAAAAATTGGCATTTGGGTATCATTGGGTGCATTTGTTTCACTTCAAGTGGCTTTGATCCGCCCAGCCTGTCCACCGATTTCCTTATCGCCTCCACACGCTCTGGACTGCGTGGTGCCTTGGCTCTCTTCAATGCAGTAGTTATGGTGGGTGCAATTCAAGGCAGGATGGAATGTTATAAATACAGGCTCAGCTATGGGATTGCTTTGGAGCCTCTGGTGCTTTGCTGGTCTAGTTATGGTCTGTCACTTTGTTGGTCTGGTTCTGCTCGGGAAATCCTGAGAAGTTGCCTCCGTCACTTCCCAGATTTCTTTTGGAGGCCTCCATCCCTCGTTCGGATGCTCATTTTAATAGCTCGAGCTCTGCGGCAGTGGTTGAAAGGTCCTGTTTCCATAGTGTTGTTGCGGTCTTCTTTATGCCCCGTCTTCGCCATAGAATGAGGAACCGGAGGGGTACTCCTCGGCGTGTGCCCTCCAGCCTGTCCTCCACTTCTCTATCCCTCTCCAACGAACTCACAGCCGGCCATTACCCTCGCACTCATAGTGGGATAGGGCGTTTCCATCTCCCCAGCCATTACCCTCCAGACTCCACGTTGTCTCCCTCTTTCAGCTCTGTGATTTTCACTTTTAATTGCTCTTTAAATCATCCAAGGATTACTGCTCACATCTCAGTGTTCTTTCATGAAGAAGCCCAGGTGGTGGGAGAGACCAGCTCCCGTCAAGAGGGCCCTGCCTCTGTCTCTGCACAGAATCCTTTTTCTTTGCAGGTTCCAGAGATCCCAATTCACAATGCCTTGGACGTGGTGATGGAAATAGCGGCTCCTGGTCCTTCTAAAACTGATGCTTCTCGTGCAAGGGATGGAACTGATGCTGCTCGTGCTAGGGATCTGCCAGAGTTCGGTTGGTGCAGAATTATGGAAAAGCCTCCAGATGTGTAGTTATTTCTCTGTTGCCTATGTTACATGTCATGCAGCCCATAATAGCGGGAAATTTTTGGTTCATGCTGATAATTGGGTTCACACCTGCAAGATATGGTTCAATTTGCATGTTTCTTTGAATTTTTGCAAGCACAGTAAGAAGGTCAATACTTGTTCCCCTGCGTGGGATTTAAATACTAGTTCTCAGCTAAGTTCTCTGTCATGGATAGTGTCTCTAATATTCTCTGCTGCTCCTACAGGGTAGTTTTTTTTTACTACGGTCTAGATGTAATTTTACCCCTTTAATGTTAATAGAGTAATTTTATTTAGAAAAAAAATAAACAATAACAATAAGAGGGCTACACTAGTATTATAGGGACCTAACATGCCCCTCTCCTTCAAAAAATTGTTGTCCTCAACGCTTGAATAGTTATGGATGCTTCTGTATAAAATTCTCATCCTCTCATGTGGAATCTTTAGTGGGTAAGTTATTCCACTTAATGAGATACTATGAAATTGATCGATTTTGTAGTTGTCAGGTTCTTGTTTCCGTGACTACTTTAGACTCCAATATTATTTTTCCTTCTTTGTCAAGTTCTGGAAATACTATTTGAATTGGGAGCTTCTCACCGATAACCTTCTTTAAGCATGAAACATGGAAAACTGGGTGTACTCGAGGAGATGCAAGCAACTCCAATTTGTATGCCACATTCCCAATCTTTTGCAACACCTTGTAAGGACCATAGTACTTGGGTGATAATTTATTATCCTTCTTAGCTTGCTTGAGGGACATTTTTTTGTATGGTTGTAGCCATAAAAATACCCAGTCACCTATATCAAAACTTCTTTCGCTGCAATTTTGATCATATGCCTATTATTTCATTTGATTTTGCGCCAGAGTGAGGTTATCCTTTAAGAGTTGGAGAACTTATTGTTGATGCTTGATGTGATCTTCCACTGCCTGAACCTTAGAATTTTCTCTTAAAGATGATGTGATGGACAGTGGATGATATCCATAAAGTGCCATAAATGGGGTCATTTTTGTTACAATATGGAAGGAAGTGTTATACCACCATTCAACCAAAGGTAACCACATAGCCCATTGTTTTTGTTTATCAGATAGAAATCAAATAAAGTATCCTTCCAAAAAAAATTCACTATCTCAATTTGCCTGTCAGATTGAGGATGATAATATGAGCTATGAGCTAATTCAGTAACAAGACAAGAAAATAATTTTGTCCAAAAATTTCCAATGAAAATTGGATCTTTGTCACTTACAATAATCTTTGGGTTTCCATGTAGGTTTTGAATTGTTTCCATAAATGTAGTGGAAATTATATTGGCTTTAAATAGATGAGATAATGTAAAAAAGTGTGCATACTTGGTAAGTCTCTCAACTACCACAATGATGACACTTTTTCCTTCAGACTTGGGTAAACCTGTGATAAAATCCATTGAAACCTCCTCCAAAAGCTGACTTGGAATGGATACACATTTTAATAGACCTGGGGTCTTAATTGTCTCAACTTTATATTTTTGGCAAACCAAACATTCTGCCACAAACCTATGAATATTAGATTTAAGGCCATCCCAAAAAAAATTATCCTTGACCCTATGGTAAGTTTATAAAAATCTTCAGTGCCCTCCTAACAAGAAGGTGTGCAATTCCAAAAGGATATTTTGTTTGAGTTGGGAATTCTTACAAAGATACAAGCGATATTTGTATAATAATGAATCATTTTTCTAGATAAATGTATCCGATGTACTAGGATATCGCTGTAATTTTTGAATGAGTGTCCACACCTCTTCATTATTCTTCCATTTATCCCTTGTTTTAGTTATCCAATCAGGTTGGATAATAGAAATGGAAATGAGTAATGCTTCCACATACATCCTCATCCTTTCTTAAGAGTGCATATGCAACAACATTTTTCTTCCATTTTTTGTAGATCATTTCAAAGTCATAACCCAACATTTTTGTGACCCATATTTTTTTCTCTTCTGAAGATAATCTTTGTTCCAAAAATTATTTAAGACTATCACAATCTGTTTTTACCTTGAAGTGTCTTCCCATTAGGTAAGGTCACCATTGCTTTAGTGCATGTAGTATTGCCAACATTTCCTTCTCATAAATAGGTTTGTGTAATTATTGTCCTTTGATTAGACGACTTTCAAAATAAATGAGTCTTCTTGCATTAAAACAACACCAATTCCATTTTTTGAGGCATCACATTCCACGATAAAGCTTTTTGTGAATTCTAGTGTAGCTAAGACCGGTGCTTGGCACATTGCCTCTTTAAGATGTTCAAAGGCCTTAGTTGCTTTTGGAGTCTAATAAAATTCATGTTTCTTCAATAATGTTGTTAGAGGCGCTTCTATTCTCCCATAATTATTAATGAACTTGCGATAATACCTTGTCAACCTAAGAAATCCTCGAATATGCTTTAGGGTTGTTGGGATTTTCCATTCCTTAATGCCTTTAATTTTTTTAGGGTCTACCTTAACACCCTCATGAGATACAATATGACCCAAATATTCCACTTCTTGTACTTCAAAGAAAGATTTGGAGGATTTTGCATATAATTTTTCTCCTCCAATAGTTTGAGCACCCTATCAACATGTTGAACATGATCCTTCTAAGACTTGTTGTAGATTAGTATATCATCAAAAAATACTGACACAAATTTTCTAAGGAAGGGTTTGAAAATGGAATTCATCAAACCTCAAAATCTAGAAGGTGCATTAGTAAGGCCAAAAGGCATGACCAAAAATTCATAATGACCTTCATGAGTTTTGAATGTTGTTTTTGGAATGTCTTTAGTCTTCATTCTAATTTGATGATATCCTGAATGAAGATCCAGCTTGGTGAAGTAAATTTCTCCATGTAATTCATCCAAAAATTCATCAATGACGCGAATGGGAAATCTATTTTTAATAGTGAGCTTCTTGAGCTCCTTATTGTAGAAATTAATGTGCAAATTCAAAACTACTCATGAAATTTACTAAATCACAAGACTTGAAGCTACTCTAGTCATCTATGAAAGTTAATTCACCATATAAAACAAGAAGCATTGACATGAAAAAGGAAACATCACACAAACACATATATTTATTTAGGGGAAAGCAACTGCTCAAAACCCCTTACTATATGTATTGCATTGATCAGAGAATAGAGAAGAAATACAATGTTTTCTCAAGCCTGAGCACACCCTACCAGTGTATAGTCTATCCCCCTGCTTGATTGAATGAAATTGGCCCAACACTTATCCAATTTCAAGCCATCCCAAGCTCCTATTTCCTTGCACTGTTCCCTTGGGAAATTTACCCTATTAGTTAGGAATTTCACACCAAGGAATTATGTAATTACCATAGGTCGATCCTCTGACTGCATTCACCACCTATACAACTTGGATTAGTTTACAATTGATAGTAAACTACCCTTGAAGTCCAATCTCAACTAGGTAACTCAAATTATCTACATGAAACAATTATTTTGGGTTGATTGATCAGTTAACTAGTTGATCACTCAGTGTGGTTGAAGTTCCACACCCACAACTTGACCTCCACTAGTTCTTATGACCATTAGAACTAGTTAAACTGATAATGACTCAAATTAAGTGAAACAGATTGCTACAAATTAGCAATAAATCATGTAGAAATGAACTCAATTTTATCCAACTCGAATTTATTGATTCAAATGAGTGACAAGATCCATGTCAACTCAGTTAACTACCTCCAAGTATTCTGTTGAAATATAAATTCGAATTTTAATCTAGTTTGACCATTGGAAAAGTCAAAACTAGATTTTTTTGCTGAATTTTCAACACTCCCTCTTAGTAAGAAAGGGATTATTAGATATCCCAATCCTACTTCTATGGAACTAAAATTTTCCTCTTGACATATCCTTTGTCAAAATATTTGTATTTTTTTCCTCTATCATAATCTACTGCAACAACATAATCTGCCTTTGCACACAATCTTGTAGATGGTAACACTGGAAGTCGATATGCTTGGATCGATCATGAAGTACAAAATTTTCAAATATTTTGATACAACTCTGATTATCATAGTGTATCATTGTAGGATCCATCTCCTAACCAAATAACCCAACAAGAATCATTCTCATCCAGATAGCCTCACATGTTGCTTGACTTGTGTTGGTTTGAGGGGGTTTGACCCAAGCTCAAAATTTGTTGCACACCAACAAAACCCTCAACTACTCTCCCTTTCAGCAATGTTCTGCAAAAAGGTTGTAGTCTCACCCGAAGTAGTTATGGGAGGTTGCAGAACTAGGTTTCTACAATTGAAGGGATATCCGTGAAGTGGCGTCGTGTATTATAACCTCGCATGCATAAGAACCTTGTGTAGATGATTATTTTAACAGAAAGACATAAACTCTACAAATAATAGTATATCTTACAGTTCCTCACATAATTCAGTGAAAAGCATGCATAATCAGATACATAACCGTAGAAAAATAATGTGTACAAAGATACAACACTTCGCCAAAACTTCAATTACATTCACTTCTTTGACCCGCACTCCCAACTACACGAGGTTTGTGCACTCAACTGTAGACTCTTCAATGTTTCCACGCACTTAGATGTGGAGCCTTCTCCAAAACTATAGACTACAGACATGAAAACAGACATTCAATTCACTTATTCTTCTATTCATATTAGATTATCCTTTACAAAGTATTGCATATCCTTTTACACAAATTATCTATACAAAAACCATGGTCCACATACCATGGATCCATAAAACAAGGACTAATACCCGATACCCATTAAAAAATAAGGGCTTTATCCCATCCCAAAAGCCCTAAAATTATGTGCAATGAATATATCTTCGTAAGATCCACATGGTCTGCTTCTTATTTCATGGGGTCTTTTACCCAAAACTTGGACCAAGTTGGGCCATGCCTAACAGGCTCCCAACATTCACCCATGACTCATCCCTAGTCACTCATCTTCAACGCCCTTGATATTCATTGTGATCCCGTTGTATATTGTGTTATAATACTGGAGCATTTTTTCCATTAAATTTTCTTCAACAAATCTTCTGTAGTAGGGCCAACAATATTCTACAGTAGCTCTGGTTCCCTTTTCTTCAATTCCTTCAACCTTTCGTCGACTCCTTGGGAAAGTTACTTCTGCCATAGTTGAGTCCTCTCCTGCAAGATTTATGCTTTCCTTTGTAGATCATCTATTTGTGTGTGGAGGTTCTTTCCTTCAGAAATGCTGGCAAGCCTTTGCAAGAATGGTAAGGTCTTCACAACTACCAGGATCTGATCGCACTGCTTCTGCTTAGCCTGTAGTCCCTCCTCAATCTTCAAGACATTTGGATCCTCCTACAACGAGGTCCAAATCTTCATCATGTCGTCAAGTGACTTCCCACAATCCACCACTGTATGAAATATGCCTTTCAATGATGCACTGAGGTCCCCTTGTCTCTGCTCCCAAACCTCTGGTGGCGTACTTAGCTGCAACCTTATTTTTAGCTCTGATATCTTCACTTTGTAATCAAATTTCAGCTTAGCTATAGCATTCTTTGAGTCCTTGATCACAAGGGTGAACTTCACGACGTTTTTTGTTGGTGCTTCATCCTCATGGACCTTCATGTACGAAACTATGCTACAAGTCTCAACAATGGCCTTCTCCAACTGTTCTCATTTCTGCTTTACTTCCTCCCTTTCCTTCACCATTTGCTTCAGCTCCTTTTGCATCATTTCCTTCTCTGACTCCATGTTTTCTTTCAACAATGACATGTGTTGCTCCCTTTCCTGCATCTCTGTGGTGATTCCTTGATGGAATTCATGCAACACTTGGAGGGGTAGCGCAAGGACATTCATCTAGACACTGTGCCATGCCTTGGCTCACTCTTTATCTATTACTGCTTTAAACTTCAGTTCCCCAGCTGGCACATGTAACATCCTCATTCCAAAATGTGTTTCTAGTCTCTATTCTTACTCTGATGACTGGGTTACCTTCTTTGGTTGCTTCACTTCTTGTGGCAATGCCTTCAGCTCTGCGATGTCCTATTGTACCTCAGCCAAGATCGCTTTGCAGTGATCATCAATCTTGTCCGAGGTCTTTGTGTTAATCTCCTGGATTTTCTCTGCTATCTCATCGATGTCTCCATCAGTGAGGACAAGCAGCACTACACCCTTACTCTTATGTACCTTCTTCTTCTTTCTTGGTCACATTTTTATCACAAAGGGTGAATCTTTTGATACCTCTGCATCATTGTGGCATTTTTCGTGTTCCTTCCCTCCCCCTGTTTCTTGTATTTCCTCACCGACATTCTTCTTACTTGTACCTTTACCCTGCGAGGTACCTTTCTCTGCTCCATCTCCTCCAACCACTTGACCCGGTGGAGTCATCCATTCCTCTAGCCAATCCTGCACTATTGTGAATATTGGGTTGTGTTATATTCTTTCCACGACTAGCCCACGTAGTCAACCAGGGGATTAGAGTGGGGACGTAGACCCCCTTCGTTGCGTCGATTGTGTAGTGGGAGGCGGGGGTCATAGGGGGTTTCAGGCGTACCCATAACCCCACTTTATGGGGTCCAGGCCAGTGCCCTGGAAAAATTTGGTTTTGGACACTATGTTAGGATGGGCAGACCCACCTACGGTTTTGTGCATGATTTTCACACATGTTTTTTGGACGCAATGGTTTTTGGTCCATGGTATTGGACGCGATGGTTTTCGGTTAATGGTATTGGATGCTTCGGCATGTATAAATATGTATTATAACATTGAAAGGAACATAATGAAAAATCAAGTTGCTAGTCCCAGTTTTGGGATCCAGGGGAAATCTCTGTGTATATGTGTTTTATGTGTTATGCTCTTGCATTGTTTATTTTCTATGTTTTAGAATTGGTATGTAGGTAATTTCTGTACGGGGTTAAAACCTACATTTGGGATCAGAGCAATTTTGGCTTCAAGGGGATGCCTTTGTTGCTGAGGGGTTTCGCTTGGGCCTGTGGTAGACCCTATTCAGTGGGAGATCTGTGAGATTGATTTTAGTGGTGAAAGAAGATGGCTAGCAGTGGAAAGATAGAGATCGAGAAATTTAATGGTCAGAGATTTGAGTTGTGGAAACTCAAGATATAAGATCTATTGGTGGATAAATATAAGTGGATCATGGTAGATCCGGGTACTAAACCAACGAGAGTGTCTGATGAAGAATGGAAGAAGTTGGATCGGAAGGCAAAGAGCATAATACGATTG
>APFE030248956.1:137968-180535 GCA_000404065.3 Pinus taeda
GCTTCACCAGAAGCAAAGCAGATCACTGTGTGTATTTTAAATTAATTGGCGATCGTGTTAATTATCTGGTCTTGTATGTGGATGATGTGTTGCTGGTTTGAAATGACAAAGAATTATCCAGGATTTGAAGACCCAATTGTCCACCAAATTCGACATGAAAGATCTTGGTGCTGCAAACTATATTTTGGGCATGGAAATTAAAAGAGATCAGGAAAAGAGGAAGCTTTGGTTAAACCAGAGGAAGTAAGTCGAGACAATACTTCAGAGGTTTAATATGCGGGATAATAAACTGGTGAAGGTTTTTATTCATGTAGGTGTGCGGTTATCTGCTGAACAGTGTACCAAGACACAAGAAGAGGAAGAGGACATGTCCAGTGTTCCATACGCAAGTGCAATAGGTAGCCTGATGTGTGCAATGGTCTATACTAGACCAGACATTGCACATGCAGTGGGAGTATTAAGCATGTTTATGTCAAAACTAGGGAAGGAGCGCTAGACAACAGTGAAGTAGGTTTTCAGGTATTTGTGTGGCACTAGTGATTATGGTTTGTGCTACCAAGGAAGATCAACATTGGACAAAATATTGGATATTCGTGGCTTTGTTGATGCAAACTGGGTTGGAGATCTAGATCAGAGAAGATCTACAAGTGGGTATGTGTTTAACCTATTTGGACATGTAGTCAGTTGGATGAGCAAGAAACAATCTATAGTGGCACTATCAACTACAGAGGCAGAATACATGGCAACCACTCAGGCAAGCAAGGAAGCAGTTTGGTTGCAGAGATTGTGTTCAAGTATGGGGTTAGTACAGGAAGCTATAAGGATATATTGTGACAGTCAAAGTGCAATTTTCTTGGCAAAGCACCCTGCATATCATTCAAAGACAAAGCACATTGATGTTCAATATAACTTTGTGTGGGATATGATAGAAGACAAAAAGGTGTTGCTGGTAAAGGTGGACACTTTGAAGAATACTGCAGATGCATTGAAAAAATCTGTGAGCTCTGAGAAGTTCTCTTGGTGTAGAGAAAAATGGGCTTTAGGGTTGGAAATGACGTAAGCTCTCTGTGGCCCCTGGGAAGGAACAACAACAAGTGGAAATTTGGGTGTTTATATTCTTTCCAGCATTACCCACGTAGTTTACCTGACGGGGAGGTCACAAGGGGTTTGCAGGTGTTACCCGTAACCACTTTATGGGGGTCCGGAGGCAGCGCCAGAAGAAATTTTGGTTTTGGACCCTATGTTGGATGGCAACCCACCTTATGGTCTCTTGTGCATGATTTTCACACATTTTTTGGACACAATGGTTTTTGGTCCATGGTATTGGACGCGATGGTTTTTGGTCCATGGTATTGGATGCTTCGGCATGTATAAATATGTATTATAACATTGAAAGGAACATAATGAAAAATCAAGCTGGTAGTCCAGGTTTTGGGATCCAGGGGAAAATCTTTGTGTATATGTGTTATGCTCTCACATTGTTTATTTTCTGTGTTTTATAATTCGTATGCAGGTAATTTCTGTACGGGGTTAAAACCTACAACAAAAAGATCATCTTCCATTACCAGGTATGGCAATGGATGCCATGTCTCGTTGGATCATTCCTCACTTTCACATATGCCTTGTGAAAGTATATCTTGAACTCTGCAATATGGCGACACTGTTTATACAAGCTTGGGGACAGTCTAGGATATTGATTCACCACCATATGCAGATCCATCGCCATGAATAGAATGAACATCTTGTTTTATGTTGTGTGCGTTAGCTCCTTCGTAAACCATATTGAAGCATACCTCATTGCTTCGCATACATCCACCTCAACAATCATAAATTGATAATCTTTCAGCCCCCTTCATGCAATAATTGCAATAAGAATTAACAACCAGGCATAGTGGAAGGTCTTACCTTCTTCTTGTGCTTCCCTGCAATCCATCAAAAACTCCTTACATAGATAAGAAGTCAAGTTAAGTTGGACCCCTGCACTGCACTGTTCTTCTAATAACACTACTTTTGCATGCACTTCATTGGCCTTGCACTTCCTCATGATCTTCCCCGCTAAGATATGTGCGGAGAAGCGCACACCTTGGTCCTTAATGGAGTTTATCTCATATCCACCAGATTTCTTTCTTAACCTGAACTTTTATTTCATCATTTGGGCTATCTCCTTGTCTTTTTTTTCACCCACAAATTCATCCACGGGGTCCTTTCCTTGATATGGCAGCACTTTTATTTTTCTGATGCGCATCTCATCTATCAGGATCCTCATCCCTAGCTAAATGCAATCATCATGCACCAGTGTGAGGAGTTGTCGCACACATATTTTACTAAATGGGCTTCAACCAAAGTGTGACACATTCAACATGTTCAGAAGCCTTGCCCTCTGCACTCCTGCAACCCATTCTTGCAGTTCTAATATTGTAACTTCATTATCTAGGTAGTAAACTTTATTCGCATACCTACCAGGATAAAAATGTGGGAATTTTCTTCTGTCATTAAAATCCTAGTCTTCCAATTTGAGTTAGAGGATCTTCCCCAACGCTTCTCCTTCAAAAGGCACCTCCTCTAGCAATAGTGGTGTGTAGGTAGAAAATTTCCCTTCTTTTGTCTCCCTAACCAGTTTTGCGCCCAACTTTTTTGGTGGCATTTATGCTGGGAGCACAAAGGGAATCTCCACATCCTCTATCTCCTTCTGCTGAAATTCAGCTTCTTCCTCATTACCGTGGACCGGCTGAGGTCCATCCTGCTACATCAGTCTTTTTCCTTTCTGCATGGGATTTTTTCCTTTTTCCTCCACATTCTTCATCTGCACTTCCTTCCGCGTCTTCTTCCATGATGGCGTTCTCAATTATGTTGCAGATGCCTCAGTTGGTCTCTTCTCCTTCATCTTTTGTGGTTGTGACTACGGTTGTACCTGCGGCACATTCCTTGGCAACCTTAAGTGCATCAGGGACATAGGTACATTTGCTCCTATGGTGTTTCCTGCTTGTGACTCCATGATAGCAGCTAGCCCTTTCTTCTTAAATATTTTGACCAACGCTTCCTAGCTCCTCTCAGACATGTAATAACTCTTCTTCACTTAGGCACAATTTCTTATTTCTCTTAGGCAACAAAGTGTCAAATGTGGCAGAGGATGCAATTTTTATAACAATTTTGAATTCCCAAACTCATGATTGACTCTATAGTTGGTTTATTAATGTAGGTATGGGCTAGATACATCAAGTTGTGCTTCGTAAATGTTTTTCTCCCATGCCCTTCAACGGTAATTTATTTTTAACGGTGCCCTTTTTCCTTCCAATGGTCATATTTCTAGCTAACATCGTCTGAATTACTCTTTGGCACAGTCACCTCTTCTTCATCGCAACTCCTTTGGACCTCGTCATACTCCTGAGTATAGCACAACAATATTCCTTCAGCAAAGTCCCTTCCTATAGAGTAGTTTATAGTCATGTGCCCACTTTCAACTTTAGATGGCACTAAGACTTTCTATCCTTCATTTTTCAGTGTGAAGCTCTAGGGACACAGTCGTCCCTGTATCTCTTCAATCTACTACCATTCACCCATCCTAGAATCATCTGACCATTCAACTTCACGGGCTGAACAACACCACCATCTGAAATCTTCTTGATGATATATGGCACTAACCAATGTGTTTTAAATTTTCCCAGGAACTTCGCGAACTTACTATCATATAATAATACAAGATCCCCTTCATGAAATATCTTATTCTTTATGTGCCTGTCATGCTAGGCTTTCTCCATTGCTTTTTTCACCTGGTGATGGTATTCTACTATGAATCTATCTTCTTCTAAAGTTAGTATTTACAACATTCTCTCATTCATCATGTCGGGGTCTGCCATATCTATGACAGCTACTATTCTCAGACTTGGTATAATGTATTCCATTGGCATAACTTCTTATTTTCCATATACCAACTTGAAAGGTGTCTTCCCAATCAATTTCTTGCATGTCATTTTGTATGCCCACAACACTGCTAGAATCCTCAAGTCCTAGTCATCGATGTTTACGTTGCACACCTTGGTCAATGCATTCTCCAAAATCTTATTGAATGCTTCTACTGCCCCATTTGCCTGAAGATGATAGGGAGTGCTTTTCTGATGGTAAACTTGGAATTCCTTAGTTAATACTTTAATCATCTTATTCAAAAAATGTGTCCCTTGGTCGCTTATTTAAGATCTTCGAACAACGAAATCTAGGCAATATATACTCGAAAATGAACTTCACAGTAGTTTCTCCACTGCAATCCTTTACTGATTTTTCCTCGTCCCACCTTGTCAAATAATAAGTCGCAGTGATGATGTATCTTGCACCAATCCTTTTCCCTGGTGGTCTAATAGGTCTAACAAAGTCAATTTCCCTTTTATCAAAAGCCTACAACATCACTTGGGGTACTAGTGGCATTTCATCTCTTCTGGATGGATTTCCTGTCCTTTGACATGCATCACATGCTTGAAAAAAGTCTCTTGCTTCCTTATGCACTATAGACCACCATAACCTGGCTCTCAAAATCTTCTACATAGTGGCTTTTCCTATAGAATTCCCACATGTGACTCCTCCATGAGATTCTGTCAGAATGTTTTGTCTTTCATGTTCAGGGATGTATCTATGTAGTACTTCATCTGGTTCCATTTTATACAAGGGTCCCGCAATCAGCGAAAAATCAACTACTCAAACCACCAATTCCTTCCCTTTCCTTTTAGTGTACTCCGTAGACACCATTCCTGTGGAAAAAAATTGAATAGTATCCATGAAGTGATCATCTGCGACTTTAATTGCAAATAGTTGTGCATTGGGTAAATTATCTTCAATATTTGTATGTTCTTCTCTTGTCTCTATCATGGATAGGTGATCAGGCCCAACATTCAATCTTGCTGACTTTATAATAACTTCAAAGTCACATTATTGGAATAATAACAACCATCGACAGATCTTCCCTCCCAAAACAGGCTTATTCACCAAGTACTTCTGCGCGAAATGCTCTGTGAACATTTTAAAATTTGCTCCCAACAAGTAATGTCTGAACTTCTGTAGTGCATACACCATGGCTAACCCCTCCCATTCCATCGTGCTATAGTTCTTTTCTTCCTTTGATAGCTTCCTACTTGTAAATGAAATTGGATGATCAAAATCCCCTTCTTTCGATTGTGCTAGCACTACTCCCAAAGTTATGCAAGATGCATCAACATTCACATGAAATTATTTCTTCCAATCTGGAAAAACTAGAATTGGCACAGTTACCATTTTTTCTTTCAGCATGTCCAAGCTCTTCTGGCATTCCTCATCCCACTAGAAGGTCACATCCTTCTTTAGAAACTTCTCCTTTGGCTCAATTATCTAGGTATATCCTTTTATAAACTTCCTATAGTAATCGGTGTGTCCTAACATAGTACGCAGTTGTCTTAATGTTTTTGGTGTTGGCAGGTTCACAATGACTGCGATCTTCACTGGATCTATTGTCAACCCTTTTTTACAAACCACATGTCCCAAAAATATTCCAAAATGTTGCACAAAAGATTCACTTCTTCAGGTTCAACGATATTTGATACTGAATACATGTATCCAGCATCAACCTCAAGCTTTCCACATGCTTCTTTAATAGCCCAAATATTGTCCAAATGTAGAAGTAAACTTCCAAAAATTTGTGTATATATTCCTTGAAAGCGGAAATTACAACTCTAGAGAAAATAGCAGGAACATTCTTCAACCAAAAATGCATCATTGTATACTGATAGGAGCCCCATTCTATGGTAAACATTGTCTTATGTCTATCTTCTGGTGCAATTCTGATCTGATGATACCTAGAGAAGCCATCTGTAAAAGAGTAAGCCTCTTCTCCTCCTACATTATCCAACAGTTCTTCTGTAATGGTGTAGGGAAAGGTTCATGCAGGCATGCATAATTAAACTTCCTCAAGTCCGCGCAGGTTCTAATTTCCCCTTTTTCCTTCTTCTCTTGAACTACCATGGGGATTACCCATGCAGACTCTTCGACAAGTTCAATTATCCTTGTTGTTAACATCTTGTCCAATTCTTCTTTTACCTTTTCCTTATATTTTGGGTTCAGTCTATAAGGCCTTTGCTTAACAGGCTTTGCATCAGGCTTCAACAGAATCCCCATAACTCCCAAATCCCCTATGATGCCTTTCATGTTTGAAAATTTCGTGGGAAACAACTCTTGGTATTCATGCAACAAATTTTGTATCTTTCTAACATTGTCAACATCATAGTAATCTCCTATGGTCACATATTTCAGCTCAACTTCAGACCCTATATTCACCTTCCTCGTTTTCAATGGCTTCGTTATATCAGGCATCTCTATCTCAAGTCCATTTACTTCATGATGTCCTTATGACTTTTTGATGTCAATGTTGCGAGGATCTTCATCCTCTTCTGTAATGAGATTATAGCATTCTATCTCATTCTGGGTCTGTGCATCCCAATCAGGTTGGCAGATAATTGGAACTTTGTTTTCAAAAATATTTTTCTTAACTGTATTCAATGTTGCATCTATATGTGAATAGTCATCTTCAAATAGGAATGTCATCATAAATACATCCACCATTTACGCCTAGCTAGCAGTGCCATGTCAAAGTTCAGTTTCCAAATACCAATTTTGAGGGATCGTTTCCAGGGTATGGATGAACCCATGCACCCATTCTTCTCATGAAATTTCTCTCCATGCTTCCATACAGAGCTGTATGTGGTCCCTAGGATCATTTTAGCAATCATACTTGTCTGCGAGCTCTGTTTCTACTTTTCCAAATCTTACCCACATCAACCTTCTACATTCCTGCCAATTTCCTATATTCTTCTTATGCATACCCCACCATTTAGCACGCGTAGCCCTCAATGCTTGATCCAGTGCTAACAGTCTCTAACATTCTAGTACCCTCTTTTCATAATATTTAAATAAATTATTTACATCACCCAAACCATCATATAAATGTAAATCATGTACCTTAGCTATCATGCAGCGCACTACTTTAGTGATCCTTTCACATTGCCTTGCAGACAAGATGTAATATGTTCTGCCAGTTCTCTAATTCCTCTTCTGAATCCGAGGTACAAGAACTATCTTTCTCTCAAGTCAGCTTTCCATCTGCAGTGGGATTGATCCATTCCTCTTCCTTCGTAATGATCAGATAGATATTATCAACGTCATCCATGTTATATTCCTCTTTGAAAGGTTCTGTATACCTCACCCCTTCTAATGGATCCAATGGAACAATAACCCTCATATTATTGCTTTCAAATATCATTTTCCTTTTCTTCAGATTAATTATAGCCATGTTGTCAAATTCCCAATCCAAGCAACGCGGGGTAAGGATTATTATCATGTACTATCTCAATCACTTCGAAGTCAGTGACCTCATTGATGTCCACTGTGACATTAGAAGCCTTCCTAGGGATAAGATTTCCTATTGATTTTCCATCTTTAGCTTAATAGTAGACCATTGCATATTCAACTTACCCATTGATTCCCAAGTCTACCTTGGCATTAGATCCCATATCTAAGATAACCTGATCCATGTCATACTCTCCAATTTTCATTGTAAGCCTCATTTCTTTCCCTGTTCTCTTCTTGTGTCTATGCAAATTATTCACTACACGCATCTTGCTCTGTGGTATCTCCTTAGAAGTACATGAGTCTATCAGTTCCTGTAATCCATCCTCAACCTTCTAATTCCTCAACAGCTTCATGTAGTTCTATTAAAAATACTTCAAGACATTCAGATCCACCTCCTATGTCGCAACTGGCACTGCCTCATGGTTATCCTTCTGAGTCAGAGGTGCGGTAGAGGTCGAGAACCCATCATCCATAAATATTCGCCTCACCTCTAAGAATGCTTGCTTTTCCTTCAAGACATCAAATGCGGGAGCCCTTTCGGTAGTTTTCCTTATCCATGTAGCTTCAACTTCCTTTTTTCTATCGACCTTATCATTCTCAGTCATGGTTCCGCTTCTTGTTACAATGTCGATGTGCGGTTGATCTTCTCTTGGCTCAGCGGTCATCATTTGAACTACTGTTGTAGGCTGCTGGTTTCTTTTCCCTTGAATCTTTACAATGAGGACAAGACAGTCTTCTATGACATGATCAAAATCATTACAATAATTCCAGGTTGTCATTGGGTTCTAATAATCCCTCGCGAAGTGCCCTTCATGTCCATAGTTATAGCAGATAATCTGGCCTCGTCCTCGACCAACTTCTCCTCCTCCTCCTCCTCCTCATACTTGAAATCCTCTTCGTCCAACATTCTAGCCTTTCTCCTCAAGCGTGTGTCCTTCGGCTTGTTGTCTATAACTATCAGTAGTGTGCTCCATCATTAAGTCATAACTTCAACAATTTTTCTCATCACGACCTACTGATCTACAGGAGTTACAAAACAACTGCTTCAGGTTCTGTATATATTTCTGTAATAGATAGTAGTCTTGAGAGCAATGTTGACCTCGCATCCTACAAATATCACACCACATACCCAAATTTAATGGATTAGGTGCTCCACTTGCAATATAGTCTCTAAATACAAGGCATTGATCCTTATAATGACCTTCCTCTTTGCACTTTGTACACCACACTTTTTATCTTTCCGGTTTGACTTCTTTACTTTTCTTTAGATCCTGATATTCCAGGGTCAACGTAGCTATTTGATTATGTATCTTTTTTACTTCTACGTGAGTATCTCCAATCGACGAAGCTTCCAACTTCTTCAAACTCTCCAATGCTTCTACTTTCATCACGATCTTATGTTGTGTCAATGGTAACCTAATATGTGGCAGTAGTGTGGCTATGAACCATTCCTTATGTTTTTGTGGGGGTATCTCAAATCTCACTTGACCCATCAAAACCTTGAATCCTTGTTCCAATTCCCACATAGATTTAGTCGGTGCTTGCTTGATCTCTTTCAACTCTATGATACACTGCGATTCTGATTTTGGATTCTTGAACTCTACTACCAAGGCTTTCTTAATTTCATCAAACTTAGCATTCATCTTACTCGTAAATTATTTCATATACCATGTCAGCGCCCTCTCCCTCAGCGACGTGATGAGTTGGCCTTCTTTACGTCATAATTATTAATCTATCTTTCCATCCTTATTGCATCAACTATGAACAAAAACTAGTTAGGGTCCTTTGTTCTCAGTCCTCTAAAGACATGTAGCTTAACGTCATCAACCATTCTTCTTCTCACGGGGCTAGGTGGAAAGGGGAGTGGAGGTGGAGGTGTTGGGGAAGTATGGGGAGGGGGATGGGGTGTGAGGGGCTGGATGGATGGGGAATCCCAAAAACACCTTGATTCTTTTCATCCCTTTACTTCAACGTGCCTTCAGGATGGGTGGGGGAATATCGCGGGGTTGTAGGGTTATTTATTTCTTCTTTGTTCTTAGATCCCAATAGAGGGATATAGTCATCCTCAATAAAATTCTTCAGATATATTCTATATCGTTTTCCACTTCGTGTAGTTCCTAGTTCCAACTATTTATTCTTTGCCCAAACATTAATTTTACTATATCTGTAGAATCCCTTTTTCACACAATAACATCTTAACCTAGAGCTTCATAGAATTTAAAAACTTACCACGCAGTCCTTTGAAGAATCTTCATTTAGCTTCGCTATAGGACATGATTTGGTCAATCACGAACTCAGTCATAAATCCTCCCAAAATGTTATCGATCCATAAATGAATAACGCTTGAGATATTGTTATCGATTCTCCTGAGCTGTTGTATCAATTAAGGTTCCACTCCTTAGGTTCATCGCCTTTGAAAGAATTGTTATGCTAAACTAACATAGATATTCACTCAAGTAATTCAATGTGGAATGAACCAAATTAGAAAATATCGTATTGATCTTCAAAGATATATCTCTGCAACCAAGATTTAGTAGATAAACACGAGTTTATGTTCTCTTTTTCTAGAAATTCTCTTTCTTTTTGTTCAACCCACTTCTAGAGTTCTTTCTTCGGTGGACACCAAATCGTATCCCTTTAAGCATATCCTGGTCCCGACAACAAAACCATTTATTGGTTTGAGGGGGCTTGACCCAGGTTCAGAGTGTGTTGCGCACCAACAAAACCCTCAACTACTGACCCTTTCAGAAACAACCTACAAGCAGGTCGCAGTCTCATCCAAAGTAGTTATGGGAGGTTGAAGAACCAGGTTTCTGCAACCGAAGGGATATCCGCGAAGTGGCGTCATGTATTTAATTCTACTGCATATTAATTTTATAAACTCACATACATAAGAACCTTGCGCAGATGATTAATTTAATAGAAATGCATAAACTCTACAAATAACAATATATCTTATATTTTGTTGCATAATTCAGTGAAAAGCATACATAATTAGATACATAACAGTAGACAAATAATATGTATAGAGATACAACACTTTGCCAAAAATTCTTCTTTATTAAACATCTTCAATTACGTTAAATTCTCTAACATGTGCACCCAGTTGCAAGTGGTCCTGTTGCAAACTCTTCAAGGTCTTCACGCACCCAGTTGCAGAGCCTTCTCCAAAACTACGAAAAAACATAGATTCAATTCACTTATTCTTCTATTCTTATTAGATTATCCTTTACAAAGTATTACATATCCTTTTATACAATTCATCTATACAAAAACCATGGTACACATACCATGGACCCATAAAACAAGGACTACTACTCGATACCCATTACAAAATAAAGGCTTTATCCCATCCCAAAATCCCTAAAATTCTAGGCGAAGAATATATCTTCGTTAGCTCTGCGCTATCGGCTCCTTATTTTGAGGGGTATTTTACCAAAAACTTGGTCCAAGTTGGGCCATGCCCAATAACATGCAACCATGTACTCTGATTTTGCTGAGTTAAGTTCCACAGATCTCTGCTTCCTACTGTACCAAGAAATCGTTTCTTCCTTAACATTGAAAATTCCTCCTAAAGTGCTCATCCTGTCTGATGGACTCCCCACCTAATCTGCATCTATGAATCCTTGTAGTTTCACTCCCTCCATCCGTTTGTACCAAAGACCAAAACAAGTAGTGCCTTTGAGGTATCTCAACGCATGCTTCAATGCCTTCTAATACAGATTGGTTGGCTTAACCATTTCTTGGCTAAGTTGGTTAACTGCATAACACATGTCTAGTCATGTGTTCACTAAATACATGAGTGAACCCACAAGATTCCTATAAATGGTAGCCTCCACTACTTCACCTAAAGTAGCATCCTCTTTCCTCCAGTTTCCTACTAGAGGAGTCTCCATGGGTTTTCACCTGTCCATGTGGAATCTATGAAGTATATCTTTGGCATACTTTCCCTGAGATACAAATAGTTCCCCATCATGTTGACATACTTCCAAACTAGAGAAGTAGTGCATGAGGCTCATGTCCTTCATCTCGAACTCTCTTGCAAGGTCCTCCTTGCAATATTTGGTCAACTTCTCATCACCAGTAAGGATCAAGTCATCAACATATAAAACAATAATCAATAATTTACCTTCTACCACAATGTGATAAAGGTTTGTGTTTGCTTCACTTTTGGGGAAGCCCAAACCGGTGAGATAACTATTGATCTTGGTATACCAAGCACGAGGTTCTTGCTTGAGTCCATACAATGATTGCTTGAATCTACACACATGAGAACCTCTTTCAAAGGTCTCAAACCCGTATGGTTGCTCAATATACACCTCCTCCTCAATAAATCCAATGAGGAATGTGGTCTTCACATCCATCTTATCGATCTTCCACCCCATTGGTGCTGACAGTGTTATAATTGACCTGATGGATGAGTATATTTCTACTGGAGCAAAGGTCTCCTCATAGTCAATTCCCTCTAACTCCTTGGCCACAAATATCGCCTTGTGTTTCTCTATGCTCTCATTTGTTACATGCTTTACCTTGTAAAGCCATCTCGAATCAACCACTAATTTGTCTGTTGGTCTTGGGCCCACTTCCCAAACACTGTTTTTGACAATGGAATCATATTCCTCTACCATAGAATCAGCCCATATTGGTTTCTCTACAACTTCCTTGAATGAGGATGGCTTTGTCTCTACAAGCTCACTCATCAAATCCATGTACCTAGTGTACTGATCCAGTGACCTTCTCTTCCTGCCCTGTGATGTGGGTGCTCCCACATTCTCTCTAGCATCCTGCAATAATATGTTAGCTTCCCTTGTTTTCTTCCTTCCTTCTTTGGATGTCTCTTCTTGAGTGGATGTCTCCACTATCTTCTCCTCTGCTTGTGGTTGCCTCGTAACTTCCTCACGTTCTTCCTTTGGATACAAAATCTTTTGATCAGGATGCAACTAAAGCTCCCTCTCAAGAGAACAACTCATTTCCTTCTCAACATCAAACTTCACATCTCATATGAAAATTTTCATCCCGAGGGATGAAAACTACACATGATAGTTGTGAGGTGTATCAGTGTACCCCAAAAATATGCCCAACTTTGTTGTCGACTCTAGATTTTTCTTTGCTTCATTGGAACTATGACAATAAGCTGATGATCCAAAGATCCTGAAGTGTGACACATATGGTTTCTTCCCTAAAAAGGCTTCCTCTTGTGTACTCATGCCAAGAATCATGTGAGAACTCCTATTCTACAAATAGACCATTGTGTTGCATGCTTCAACTACAAGTGCATAGGTAGCCTTTAGTCATGCAACATCACCCATGCTTCTCCGACAAACTTATGTTCCTCCTCTCAGCCATCCCATTCTATTGTAGGTTATGGGGTTGTCAGACCAGGAGGTAACTCCTCAAAAATGATATTGTATTATTCATTTAGGTTGTTCATTATTATATACATGAGGGAGTGACCATTGAGTTTCATCTCCCGATGACTCTCCATTTTCTCTATTATTTATTTACACTATTTACAATTGTTCACCCAATCCCTATGATTAGGTTTCAACATTCCCCCCCTTAATCTGAAGGGATGTTGGTGAGTCCAAGCATCGTTATGAATCTTTCATGCTTCTCTCTTCCAAGCGCTTTGATGAAGATGTCTACAATCTGCTCATTAGTGGAACAATGGCAAAGATGGATTGTTTTGGCCTCAACATGATGTCGAATCAGATGATATTTTGTATTGACGTGCTTCGTTCGATCATGGAACTTTGGTTTCTTGGACAAATTTATTGCCGAGGTATTTTCAATCTTGAGTGGATTCGAATGTACTTGTTTTACCTACAAATCTTCCAGAATTTTCCTGAGACACACAATTTCTTTTGTTGCCTCAGCCACTACCACATATTTTGCCACTGTTGTGGAATCATTAGGAACTGATTGTTTGCGTGATCTCCAGGAGACAACTCCTGATCCAAGACTCATATCATAACCCAAAGTAGATACCCCAGTTTCTTTTTCTTCGTCGAAGTCTGAGTCAGAGTATCCAATCAAGTTGAAGTCACCCACCTGTGTATACTTGAGTCCAAAGTCTTGAGTTCCCTTCAAGTACTTTAGAACTCTTTTTGCAGTAGACCAATGTGCCTCACAAGGATTTTGCATACACCTGGAGAGGATTCCAACAACAAACGAAATGTTTGGTCTGGTAGTAGTTAGGTAGTTGAGACTTCCTACAAGTTGTCTATACTTTGTTGCATCCTCAAATTCTTTTTCTTCAATGGATGTGAGCTTTAAGTTTTGTTCCATTGGAATATTCAGAGAATTGAATTCAGCCATGCCAAACCTATTCCATAGATCTCCAATGTACTTCTTTTGAGAAAGGAATATGGACTTCAGATGTTGAGTTACTTCAATACCAAGATAGTAATGAACATAACCCAAATCAGTCATTTCAAAACCTTTCCTCAATTCCCTCTTTATGGATGCAATGTAGCTCTCATTGTTCCCTGTCATCAAAAGATCATCTACATATACCACGAGATATACAACTGTTTTACCAACTTTCTTGACAAACAAAGTTGCATCATCAAGATCATAATGTTTGAAATTGAGTTTCAGAAGATGCTCAGTTAGTTTTTCATACCAGGCTTGCGGTGCTTGTTTGAGGCCATACAAGGATTTCACAAGTTTGCATACTTTATGTTCATTTTCTTTTACAGAAAATCCTTCAAGCTGGGAAATAAAAAATTTCTCTTTTAGATCTCCATTCAAGAAAGCAATTCTTACATCCATTTGATGGACTTTCCAACTATTTTGAGCTGCTAGGGAAAAGAGTGTCTGGATGGTAGCCCATTTTGCTGTGGGGAAGAAGTCTCCACATAATCGACCCCTTCCTTCTATGCCAAACCTTTTGCCACAAGCCCGACTTTGTGCATGTCAAGTGAGCCATCAGAATTATACTTGTTCTTTTAGACCCACTTGCAACCAATTGGTTTGGTTTCTAATGGAGGATCAACCAGCTTCCAAGTGCCATCCTTTATCAAGGCATCATACTCCTTTTGCATTGCTTCTTCCCATTGATCATGAGAAGCAGCTTCTTTGAAGGAAGTTGGTTCAAAATTTGTAGACAAACGCCAATTCACAATCATAAGAAACATCCATATCAACAGGTGAATCAAAGTCATCTACATCACCTCCATTTTGCTGGGTTGAATTTCTAGTTCTTGTCTTTCCAACCTCAACAAGATGAACACTTTCAAGTGTCTTTGTTAGCCACTTTGGGGGACCTTTTTGAGATGGTCCAGGCTTCTCAGTTGATTAAGTTTGGACTAAATCAATATTGAGTCTCCCAATTTTGTCAATCACATCACTCAAAGTATCATTCGTTGTTGGAGTTTCATGTGGGGGAGAGAGTGCTTCAGAAGAAGATTCCACAGGTTGATCTAGTATAGGAATCCCCCCTTCAAGATGTGGAATCTGATTATCAAATTCTTGAAATTATTTCGCATTTGCGAATCTATCCAAGTGATCAAGTTGCCACTCAAAAACATTGTCAATTTTGGATGTTTCAAGAAAGATTACATCTCTAGATACAACAAACTTTTTATTGACTTCATCATAGAGACAATATGCTTTGGAGGTGTTTGAATACCCTAGGAAGACACACTTACGACTCCTTGCACCAAGTTTGTTTCTATGTACCTTTGGTATCAAGGCATAACATGTGGAACCAAAGACCCTGAGATGCTTTACCGAAGGAATGTGCCCATACCACATTTCATAAGGAGTCATATTTCTAATAGCATTAGATGGACATCTATTCTTTACCTATACAACACATATAACTGTATCAGCCCAAAACACCAATTTTACATTCTTGAAAGACATCATGGAGCACACCATATTTAATATTGTCCTATTCATTGTTTCAGCTACTCCGTTCTGTTGGGGATTATAAGGCACAATTGTTTAATGTTTGATCCCATGTTGATGAAGATAGTTTTCAAATTCATTTGAAGTGTATTCTTTTCCATTATCAGTGCGAACAGAGCCAATATGAGATTGTGCATCATTTTCAATCCATGTATGAAAGTTCTTGAATGTTTGAAAAACATCAGATTTTTTCTTCAATAAATAAACCCAACACATTCTGGTGTAGTCATCAATAAATGTGATCATATATTTATTTCCGTTTGTAGAAGGAACAGGCATTGGACCACATAAATCTAAATGAATGAGTTCAAGTTTTCTATGTGCTCTGGAATGTGAATCATGAAAAGACTGTTTGCTATGCTTTCCTAGAATGCAAGCATCACATTGCTTAAGTTTCCTAGGAATTGTAGGCAAACCATTTTTCTTCAACAAGCGGAGGCTGTCATAGTTTAAGTGTCCAAATATAGCATGCCATAATAAACTTGATGGAAATGTACCTTCTTCATAATGAGATTTGTATGAGTAATTTTGTGCACAATCAGATGTACCCTGCAGCTTGAGAAGCCTTTCTTCTTTTATCCCTGTCATGACAAGTGAGTGGTCTGATGCTTTTCTCACCTCAACCTTGCCATCAAACATATGAATGGAGTGTCCTTGTTGGCAGATGTGGACCAAGGACAACAAGTTTATCCTTAGTTGTGGGAGATATAAAACATGATGCAGAAGAAAGTCTGGAAGACTAGGTAATTTAAGCCTGATTGTGCCAAGCCCTGATGGCTTGAGTTTTGGTTTGTCTGCAAAGTATACTACTCCATAAACATTGTCAATAAATTCTTCAAAAGAATCTCTTCTAAAAGTCATGTGGCAATTTGCTTCTAAATCAAGCAACCAATCATTTTTCCAAGATGCAAGTGAAGCATTAAATAAGTCTTCATTTACTGCAATATTACTGTGTGCCACAACATAGTGAGCAGATTCAAGTGATTTACCTTTCTCTTTGTAATTAGTTTTACCTTTGGGTTGGTTTCTTTCGTGCTCAATTCTGTCCCAAGGCAACTTGCATGTGGATGCATCATGTGATCCATCTCTTTTGCAACGTATGCAATGCAAATTTGACTTTTATCCTTGAGAGTGTCTGCCCCCCTCCCTATGAAATTTCTTCTTCTTCCTCTTCAACCACCTCTTTCTCTAGAAGAATCTTGAGCAATATTCTTCTCTCTATTTGCAAGACACACAACCTCTTAAAAAGACTGAGTTGTCTTCTTCCCAAAAGCTTTCTCTCTTTTAACAATTTTTTTCACAAGGGAGTCAAAGGTAATATCTTTGAGGTTTCCATTTTCTTGCAATGACTCAAGATGATTTGAGTAAGTGGGATAAAATGCCTTGAGAAAAGCTATCAGAGGAATGTCCAGTTAACCATTAGTGACTTTGATATCATGCATAATAGATTTTACTTCTGATGCAAGAGCAAGAGGATCATCATTTTGCAATTCAATGGTGAACAATTTAATCATGAGTTGAACAACTTCAAGTGCAGAGTGTGAGTCATAGAGTTCCTTCTATTTTTGTAAGGCTTCGAAAGCATTTTAAAATGGAAAAATATGGTGACTCACCTATTCATTTACTGATGCTGCAATCAATGCATAAGCCTTGTTGTTATTATTTTCCCAAATGGTGAATTCCTTGTCTAAGGTAGGTTGTTCTGGCTCTTTGCCTCCGTCTCCAACATACACTCCTTTCCACATATCATTAAAAATGAGAGTTTGTTTGATTTTCCAAGACCATTCTGGATAGTTCTCCTTGCCTATGAGAACCACTCCCACAATGGATATCAATGAATGCATTTTAAAAAAATTGTGTACTGTAAAAAATATACTTCTACTACAAAATTTTACTCCTGATGGTAAAAAATCTAATCCTAATACATATATGGCAGATATATTTGATGGAAAATACTAGCTTTGAAGGTATTATTCTACCACTATCATACTTCAAAATCTGCGATCTACAACAAGTTGTGCAGATAGAAAAAAATGCATACAACTAATCTTTGGAAAATACTGACTTCCAAAGGAATGCTCCAAGCATTAAATCAATACCCCAATCAAAAATTCACCACCCATTACTACAAAAAAGGCATAAACCAAACCCAACCTATGCACTACAACAATAAATAATGAGACAAAAATTGCACAAGTATGGAGGCTGTGTGTTGGGGCTACATATGGAAGTGGTAATGTAGTTCGAGCACTATGCGTATGGAGGCAGACAAGTCAGGTTTATACAACTCTGTGGAAGCGGCGGAGGTGGTATAATGTATCAGAGCCGTAGAGCATGAAATTGGTGGTATTGTTGGACTGATATTGCATTTAAAAAAATGGAATACTTGGTTTACACACAACCAACAGGGGCTTGACAAGTCTTGGCTTTCAACGATGGAGTGGTATGAGTGCCGCAAAGCTTGTGAAAAAATGTTTGTAGCTGCAGGCTTGATGCCCTAAATTGGCTCAAGTGATGGCTTAATGCCACAATGAGAGCAGACCGCAAGAAAGGAGCGTTGGTGCTTCGATGGCTTGCTAGAAAAAAAAAGAGCCCAGCCGCAAGTAGAAGTAACCACAACATAGAGCAATGAAACACCAAATTCAAAAAGGGCTTGGCTTTGGAAATAGTGGCCAATGTGTAGAGTTATTCCAACGGTCTCGTTTGGGATAGCATATTAAGTCGTGAGTAAGGGTTGGCAACCAGTGCGGCCAAGCTGCAAGTTTGATGATATTCTGTGGGGAGAGTGGGGAGATGAGTCGTTCAGGTAGGAATAGAAAATGTATATGACAGTGTAGGTAAGGTGGGTTCAGGCCTCGAGTGCATGACAAAGGTGTCAGTTCTGCAAAATAGGTAGAACATAGGTAGGAGGGAGTTACAAGGGCAAACTGTAATGCCAAAAATAGAGCTAGCTCCGATACCATGTGAGACCAGGAGGTAACTCCTCAAAAATGAGATTGTATTATTCATTTAGGCTATTCATTATTATATACATGAGGGAGTGACTGTTGAGTTTCATCTCTCGATGACTCCCCATTTTCTCTATTATTTATTTACACTATTTACAGTTGTTCACCCAATCCCTATGATTAGGTGTCAACTCTCGTCAAATTCCTTCCTTTGCACATAAATTTTTAAACTCATTCAACATGTACTCACCACAATTATCGCTCCTATGATCCTTCACTTTCCTTCTAGTCTCTTTCTCAACAAGTTCTTTAAACTCAAAAAATTTGGAGAATTTATGGGCTTTCTTCTACATGAAGTAGATCCAGTACTTTCATGAGAAATCATCTACAAATATAACATAATACATAATAATTTTGACTGAAAGTGAAGGCTATTTAGAAAGGTCCACGAACATAAGAGTGGTTCCTTTCAAGGACTACATGTGCCCTGTTGTCCCGATCATTGAAGGTGGATTTTGTGTACTTACCCAACGTACACCCTTCTCATGTATCTCGCTACTCTAGAGCTCATTTTGGGAGGCCTCTAGAAATATTTTGCATGATCTTCAAAGTGACAAGATGCAAATGGCCAAATCTTATATTCCATAATTGATCAACATCTTGGCTATACACCTTCTCTGCTTTTGTGCTCAATGTTGCATAGTCTTCCACATCTAATTTATAAAGGTTGTTCACTCGAACCCTGATCTACTGCACTTGTCTCGTGGCGATATGTCTTAGAAAGCCTTAATTTTGTTGAAGATAACATTGTAGCCACAATCTTCCAACACTACTACAGAAATTAGATTCTTCTTCAGACCCGGTACAAACATCACATCCTTGAGCTTGAGAGGGGAGCCAGATTCCCTCTGAAAAGTAATCATACCAATACCTGTCATCTTAGACCTTCCATCATATCCAATCTCGATGTGCACCTAGAGGTCCTTCTCCTCCAAGTCACTACAAAAATCTTTATTTCCCATCATGTGGAATGAGGCACCACTGTCGAGATACCACACACTACCCATCATTGTGCTTACCATGCATTCAATGAAGGTAATATCAAGTTCGAATTGTGAATCCAAGGCTTCACCTGCTGCTCCTCTTGCAGTATTCTTTCTTGCTTTCTTGTGTGGACACTTCCTTGCATAATGCTTGAATTGATGACAGTGAAAGCACTTGATTTTGGAAAAGTATTTTTTATTTCCCCCTTAAATTGAATCTGCTTTGGATTAGGATTACTTCCCCTTCCCTTTCTTTGCATTTCAATCCAAGGAACAATTCTCTTTATCGTCACCCTTGGATGATGTCTCATCTCTAGTGCTCCACCTTATCTCCTCCTGTACCAAATTAGAGCAAAGGCATTCCCGATTTGGTAGCTTCTCCCTCCCATTCACTAAATTTATAGTATACCTAGGGGGGTATTATGGGATACAGGGGGAGGTACCCAAGGGAATAATGTAATAATGGGATGGACCATATTAATAAATAAAGTGGTTAACTTGTATCATGTAAGGGACCACAAGTAGTTAACAATAATGTTATAAGCCCATTGTATTAGATGTATGGTATTGAGAGAACCATGGTATTGTATATATGAATCATATATAGAGGCTAGAGACTCACCATTGAGAGATCTCGAGGATTACTATATTGGCAAGCACATGGCTTGTGGAGTGTTCTCCTTCCTTAAGGAGTGATTGTATGGTGTTGCCCTACCTCAAGGGTTTGATCAATAAAGAGAAGCATTTCATATTATATTATTGGATCGATTTTATTATTTCTGAGAATTTTTCTATTTATTATATATTTTCAAGTCAGATCTATTACAAGTTGTATCAAAGCACTTTCTTGGGCAAGAGGAGAGATATATTTTTTTTTAATTTTTGCATGAATTTTTTGGGGTGGCAAGTTTGCAGATCAGATCTGAAACTTTTGGTGAATAATTTGCAGAAAAAATTACATATCTCGATTCTTTGCAAAAAAGATACCCAAATTACACAAAAAAAAAATTAAAAAGTAAATAAAAAATAAAAAATAAAAAAATACAGCTGAATCGGTGTTCGGATGAGGGAGATATCGCTGATTTAAAAATCAGTTGTGTTGTGGAAAATTTTGACGAAAATTCGTGGATAGCGGATCTCTAGTTAATTTTCGCCATTTTTATGGAGGAATTTTTAGAAACTAATTGCAAATATGAGATCCTCTTGAAAAATTACCCAATTTTAGAAAACAAATCAGTCGAATCAGAGTCCGAATGAGAGAGATATCGCTGATTTAAAATCAGCTCTTTTTTTATAATTTTTTGCGAATGTGGGACAATTACAGCGCAAATATGAAATTCCAAAGTGCCTAGATTGAGATTTCTATCACATGGGCATATGCATAATGGTCATTCTATTTCCAAAAATAGGTCATAATAAGGATTCTGAGCAATATTGACCAAACTATGGCCATTTTAAATTTTCGCCAAGTAAGTGATTTTTTCAAAACCCTTTTCATGGCTTCTAGCAAGGATCTTATTTTTATAGGAAAAGATGATGGTTCCACTATTGAAGAATTCATAAGTTTGGAAAAGTTCATATATGGGAAAGATTGGAAAGGTTTCATATGGCTTGGTTTGAAAGATGAGGCTGCCATATGGTTTAGATCACTTGACAACAAGAAGTTGCACAAACTTTCAGATGAAGAATTTGAAAATTTTCTTTTAGACAAATGGTTTGATGCTGGAAAACAAGATAATGAGAAACATATGGGGCTATTTTCTACTAGTATCTCCTTATTACAGGTTCATGGATATATTTAGAAGGAGAAGATCATTGTGTCTATAAATCCTAGTTGCAAGCAAAATTTTATTAATGTTCATTTGGCTAAAAGATTGCAAGTCCCAGCCAAACAAATGGAGCACACAGAGGTTAATAATGAGGAGGTGCAAGTTTATAAAGATTTGAAGATTTCTATGGATAAGTATGTATTGCATTATGATTTTTATGCTTCAGATATGGCTAATGTGGATGTTGTTTTAGGATACCCTTGGATGGAATCTGTTGGTACTATCAATATTAATGTGTAGAAGAAATTCCTGAAGCTCTAGTATAAAAAGAAAAAAATTACATTATAGGATATTTCCATCAATAAATAGGTAAAGTCTAAGGAGGCTGAAGAAGAAAATGTTATAGGTACTGATACATCAGATGAGGAATCCGTGATTGAAGTAATATTGGAAGATAAGTAACAACAACAGATGCCACAATATGTACCAGATACTAATCAGGCTCCATTAGGTGGTGAACTAAAGAAAGATACAAAATTGGTTAAAACTTCAACATATCATCACCCACATCACCCCGCAAGAAAACAACCAATACGATGGCAACAAATTAGCTACAATGACAACAGCCCCCACATGACAGATAGAGAGGGGTGATGATCCACCCACAACACTTCAACACAAAAGAGCTGCTAAGGTCAACTTCCATCTCAAGTGAACGAGGCACCAGCTAGATCAAGGGTTCACCTTTCTCTTGGATGGCTAGATGCATGTGCATGATACTAGTGGACTACTCTTTTGAGTAGATATTATTATTTGTGTTCTTCTTATGTTTCTGGGACAAAACATGTTTAAGGGGGGTGGAATGTAGTATACCTAGGGGGGGATATTATGGGGTACAGAGGGAGGTACCCAAGGGAATAATGTAATAATGGGATGGGCCATAGTAATAAATAAAGTGGTTAACTCGTATCATGTAAGGGACCACAAGTAGTTAACAATAATGTGATAAGCCCATTGTATTAGATATATGGTACTGAGAGAACCATGGTAATGACTCATGGTATTGTATGTATGAATCATATATAGATGCTAGAGACTCCCCATTGAGAGATGTCAAGGATTATTGTATTGGCAAGAATATGGATTGTGGAGTGTTCTCCTTCCTTAATGAGTGATTGTATGGCATTGCCTTACCTCAATGGTTTGATCAATAAAGAGAATCATTTCATATTATATTATTGAATCGATCTTATTATTTCTGGGAATTTGTCTATTTATTATATATTTGTAGGTCAAATCTATTACAAAATCTTGGTTGTTGTGCCATCTCTTAGGAAGGCCTAGAAGGGCTAGGTTCACCAAGTCATCCTCTGCTACAGTAACACCAACTTGACCGAGTTCATCGTGACACTGTGTGAACCTGCTCAAGTACTGTGGAATGGTCTCGTTCCTCTACATCTTGATATTTCGAAGCTTGTCCTTGAGTGTCAATTTCCTGTGGTCATTACTATCCTGGAACAAATCTGTTAGCACTTTCCACACTGCATATAGAGTCTCTTTCCCATGGATATTAGAGGACATATGGTCTTGTACTCCCTCCAATATGATCCTCCTCACCTTTGCAACACACTTCTTCCATTCTGCTAGATTCTTAGCATCAATTGTTGCTAGTTTCGAAATATCATTATCATGAATTCCTTCAACCCATTATCCTCTAGTACTGCCTCCATTCGGTCCTTCCATGTAACATAATTTGAGCTTCCCTCAAGGGCATACTCAAGCTTCAGTCCATTGAAATCCATCTTCTCAGTCCTTAAGAAAACCTGCAACCTAATCTGCAACCTCGAACCTCTTGCAATGACAACTTCGAGATCTCTGCTCTACAATGATTCCAACTCTGATACCATGTAGAAATTAATGTGTAGATTCAAAATTTCTCATGAAATTTATTAAATTACAAGACTTGAAGCTACTCTACTAATCTGCAGAATTAAATTCACCATATAAAACAAGAATCATTGAGATGCAAAAGGAAACATCACACATACACAAATATTTATCTAGGAGAAAGAAACTACTCAAAATCCCTTACTATCTGTATTGCAATATCAGATAATAGAGAAGAAATGCAATTCTTTCTCAAGCTTGAGCACACCTTGCAAGTGTATAGTCTATCCCTCCGTCTGAATGACTGAAATTGTCCTAGCACCTAGGAAATTTAAGGTATTCCCAAGCTCATATTTCCTAGCATTGTTCCCTTGGGAAATTTCCCCTATTATTTAGGAATTTCACACCAAGGAATTGCAAAATTATCATAGGCCGATCCTCTGACTACATGCACCACCTGTACAACTTGGGTTAATTTAGAACTAATAGTACACTTCCCTTGAACTCCAATCTCAACCGGGTAACTCGAATTCTCTGCATGAAACAATTATTTTCAGCTGATTGATCAACTAACTTGTTGATCAGTCAGTGTGGTTGAAGTTCCACATCCATAACTTGACCTCCACTAGTTCTTCTAACAATTTGAACTAGTTAAACTAAATAAATCAAATCAACTGAAATAGATATTACAAATTAGCAATCAATCATGTAGAACTGAACTCAAGTGTCTCCAACTCAAATTTTATGAATTGACTAAGTGATAAGAGCCATGTCACCTCACTTAACTACCTCCAAGTATTCTACTGAAAAAGAAATTCAAATTTTAATCTAGTTTTACCAAGGCAAAGTCAAAACTAGATTTTATTGCTACATTTTCAACACCTATAATCTGGACACATATGCCATGATCCATCCTTCTTGTGCACCAATACTACTGGAGTAGATAAAGAACCTTAACTAGATTGAAATATACCGACCTCTAGCATTTCTGGAACCATATGTTCAATTTTACTCTTTTGGGCATAAGAATATCTGTAAGGCTTGATGTTTACATGAACACTTAATCATGAATTGGTGGGAGGCCTTAGGGATTCTCAAACACCTTGGAATGATTGTCCAAGAATTTTTGGAGATCTAGAGAAATGGATGACTTAGATGTTTGAAGATCTAGTGAACATAATTGTGCAATTACTCCTTGTTGTTAGTTCTTCAAAATATTTGTCATGCCATTAGAGCTAATTATCTTCCTAAGTTTCCCTGTGATACCCCTTAATTCAACTTCCTTTCCTTCCCTAAAAAATTTCAAAAGAAGTTCTTGAAAATTAAGAGCTATCATTCCCAAATATTGTAACCATTGCACTTCTAATACAATATCAACACGACCCATTGGGATGGAAAGCATTGGACTATTTAATACATATTCTCCCATGGTTAGATTCATGTTATGGAACTTTCCAGAGGAATTTATAGTTCCTCTAGTTGCAATCATCAATTGACACTTTAGTACTAGATATAGAAAGCAATCCAATTAATTGACTATCTTACAATGAATAAAATTATGGGCACTACCTGAATCAATCAACACCATTACCTTTTATTTATTAATATATCCTTCTATCTTAAGAGTTTGAGGAGTTGTAATTCCTACCAATGTATTACAAGATATCATCGTATTAATTTCTTGTTTTTCTTGGGTTGGTTCCTGGTGTATATCCACTCTTTTGATGCTTCTTGTTCCTTTTCTTCCTCCTCTTCACAATCTATGTAAAATAGTTTTTTCTCAGCACACTTATGACCTTTAGTGTATTTTAATTCAAAACTATAACAATGCCCTTTTGTTATTTTTTCCTCCAACTTTGTGGTGTCAACCTTGTAGTTTGTGAAAGGCTAGTAGCAATAACACTTCCATCTTTATAGTTCTGAGTGGTAGACTTCCTTGTTGCCATAATTTTTCTTTCAACTTTTCTTTCCATATTGAATGCCTTATCCAATGAATCAAGTTCCTAAAGGAAAACCTCATTTTCTATGTTATCCTTTAAAGTCCTTATGAAAACATCAATCCTATGCTCCTCTAGAATATCATTTACCTTGATATTCAATATTTGGAAGTCCTCAATGTGCTCCACCATTGAACCCTTTTGTTTGAGATTTATCAATTGGCTAAAGAAGATATTTCTCTTTGTATCCTCATAAGGTGCCACCAATTCTTACACAAAAAATGTCAAAGTGACAATTGATTTACGAGAAAAAAATTCATCAATACCACACAAGCTGATTTTGTTCTAAATATAAAGATGCAATGCATACCTTTTGTGTGTTCGACACATCATGTAGATCAAAGAATTGCTCCATATGTAGTATCCATGTTACCAGATCATTGCCATCAAACTTCCTCATATTGATCTTTAGAATGTGGTGAGTCTTAAATCAAAAGTTAGAGTCTGTAAATCATGATTAACATTCCTTTTGTTTTCATCATGAGTTTCATGGAATACCTTGTCACCACTAGGAAGCATTTCTTGTAGCAACTTTGTCAAACCTTCCAATTCTGCTTTTAAACCATCCTTCAAACCTTCCATGTCTCTTTTTATTTTTTATTATAAACCATCCATGTTCCCTTTTGAACCATCAATATTAACATTCATCATCGCTTCCAATTCATTTTTGGTTACTTTTTATGAGAGTGACATTTGTTACACTTGGTCTCATAATTTCAATATATCATGTTGCATTTATTCCTCTTCTTCATTCGTCATATTAGAGCTTTCTGGTTGCTTACTGGGTGTATCAAATTTTTTGTTTCGAGGCATATTAGAATGATATAATGATATATATGCTTCTCTATGCCCTTTAAATCACTTCAAACTAAATTTCAAACAAAAGAGTTGGAAATTAAAAAATATATATATACACACCTTTTTTCTTATTTTTTTGGAGCTAGTTATTGAAACCATTGTATCTCTGCAATTTTGGATCTCTGAGGTAAAAAATTTCATCTTGTGGTATCCCTCTAAGTTTTCTTTCCAACAACACAAGTCCAACCAAGATTGGATTCTTCAAGAAAGTGTTACGCCCAATATCCCATGATGCCGTGAGTATAGAATGATTCAGTAGAGTGAAATTATATAGAGTGTGATGTGTCATTTTTCAACCTTCGGATTATTTGAGATTGAATTTTGGAGCCTGCAAAAACCCTAATTCTTCGGACCATTTCTAAGAAAATGTATCGAACCAAGATCTCAATTTTTTTATGAAGCTCTCCAAGATATCTTCTCCTTGTGCTCAAAATATCCGCTTCTTAAGCCTCATAGAAAAAAGTTATAGTGAAAATACCATGATGATCTGTTTGAGGTAGTGAACTATAATCCAAATCTTTGATACCAAATATTATGCAACCAACTCAAAAAATAGAAGAAAAGATATATCAACAAATTGAGAAATAGCCTCTTTAAGAGGGAAACCTCCTCTACATCACATAAATGAACAATTCTTGGATTATACAAATGACAAGACCTCCTTGGTATATATAGGATCCTAAGGGGTCACAATATAATCATAGCCTACATAACAATAATAATGTAAGGGCACAACAATAACAACAGTGGGCTTCTACGGGGCACAAAAATAAAAATATGTGGGCTACATGGGCACAACAATAACAATAAGATGCTACACTAACAATAACAATAAGGGGGATACAATAGTATTATAGGGGCCCAACATGCCCCTCGCCTTCAAAAAATTATTGTCCTCAATGCTTGAGTAGTTTTGGATGCTTCTGTATAAAATTCTCATCCTTCCATGTGGAATATTCAATGGGTAACTTATTCCACTTAATGAGATACTCTGAAATTCATCGATTTCGTAGTTGTTGGGTTCTTGTTTCCATGACTGCTTCAGACTCCAATATGATTTTTCATTCTTCGTCAAGTTCTGGCAATACTGCTTGAACTGGGAGCTTGTCATTGATAACCTTATTTATGCATGAAACATGGAAAACTAGGTGTACTCAGGATGATGCAAGCAGCTCCAATTTGTATTCCACTGTACTAATCTTTTGCAACACCTTGTAAGGACCATAGTATTTGGGTGATAATTTATTATCCTTCTTAGCTTGTTTGAGGGAAATTTGTTTGTATGGTTGTAGCCATAAAAATACCCAGTCACTTACATCAAAACAATTTTCACTCCGATGTTGATTTTCATGTTGTTTCAATTGATTTTGCGCTAGGGTGAGTTTATCCTCTAAGAGTTGGAGAACTTGTTGTTGATGCTTGATATGATCTCCCACTACTTGAACCTTATAATTTTCCCTTAAAGATGATGTGATGGATGGTGGATGATATCCATAAAGTTCCATAAATGGCGTCATTTTTTCTACAGTATGGAAGGAAGTGTTATACCACCATTAAGCCAGATGTAACCACATAACCCATTAAGTTTGTTTATCAGATACAAAGCAATGAAGATATATTTCCAAACATTTGTTCACTATCTCAATTTTCCTATCAAATTGAGGATGATAAGATGAACTATGAGCTAATTGAGTATCAAAACAAGAAAATAATTTTGTCCAAAAATTTCCAATGAAAATGGGATCTTTGTCACGTATAATAATATTTGGGTTTCAAGTAGCTTTTGAATTGTTTCCATAAATGCAGTAGCAACTCTATTGGCTTTAAGAAGATGAGATAATGCAAAAAAGTGTGCATACTTGGTAAATATATCAACTACCACCATAATGACGCTCTTTCCTTCAGACTTAGATAAACCTATGATAAAATCCATTAATACCTCCTCCCAGTGCTGCATTAGAATGGATAAATGTTGTAACAGACTCAGGGTCTTAATTGTCTCAAATTTATTTTGTTAGCAAATCAAATATTATGCCACAAATTTGTAAATATCAGATTTAAGGCCATCCCAAAAAAATTCCTTCTTGACCCTGTGGTAAGTTTATAATAATATTGAGTTCCCTCCTAAGGGGGAGGTGTGCAATTACAAAATAATATTTTATTTGAGTTGGGAATTCTTACAAAGATATAAGTGATATTTGTACCATAATGAATCATTTTTCTAGATAAATGTATCTGATGCACTAGAATCTTGCTGCAACTTTTGAATGAGTGTCCACACCTGTTCATCATTCTTCCATTCATCTCTTGCTTTAGTTATCCAATCAGGTTGGATAATAGAAATAGCACTGGGTAATGCTTCCACATCCTCATCCTTTCTTGAGAGTGCATATGCAACAACATTTTTCTTCCCTTTTTTGTATATGATTTCAAAGTGATAACTCAACATTTTAGTGATCCCTTTTTTTTGCTCTTTTGAAATATATTTTTATTCAAAAATTATTTAAGCGTATCGTGATCTATTTTTACCTTGAAGTGTCTTCCCATTAGGTAAGGTCTCCATTGCTTTAGTGCATGTAGTATTTCCAACATTTATTTCTCATAAATATGTTTGTGTAAATACTTTCCCTTGATTAGATGACTTTCAAAAGCAATGGGTATTCCTTCTTGCATTAAAACAACACCAATTCTATTTCCCAAGGCATCACATTCCACGATAAAGGTTTTTGTGAAGTCTATTGTAGCTAAGATCGATGCTTGGAACATTGTCTCTATGAGATGTTTAAAGGCCTTAGTTGCTTCTAGAGTCCAAGAAAATGCATCTTTATTAAGTAATGTTATTAGAGTCACTAATATTCTCCCATAATTCTTAATGAACTTGCGATAATACCCTGTCAACCTAAGAAATCCTCAAATATGCTTTAGGGTTATGGGGATTTTCTATTCCTTAATGGCTTTAATTTTTTTTAGGGTCTACCTTAACACCCTGATGAGATAAAATATGACCCAAATATTCCACCTCTTGTACTCCAAAGAAACATTTGGATGATTTTGCATTTAATTGTTTCTCCTCCAATAGTTTGAGCACCCTAGAAACATGTTGAACATTATCCTTCCAAGACTTGTTATAGATTAGTATATCATCAAAAAATACTAACACAAATTTTCTAAGGAAGGGTTTGAAAACTGAATTCATCAAACCTTGAAATGTGGAAGGTGCATTATTAAGGCCAAAAGGCACGACCAAAATTCATAATGACCTTCATGATTTTTGAATGTTGTTTTCAGAATGATTTCATTCTTCATTCTAATTTGATGATATCTCGAACGGAGATCCAACTTGGTGCATTAAATTACTCCGTGTAATTCATCCAAAAATTCATCAATGACAGGAATAGGAAATTTCTCTTTAACATTGAGCTTATTGGGCTCCCTATAATCCGAACACATATGCCATGATCCATCCTTCTTGTGCACCAATACTACTAGAGCAGAGAAAGAACTTTGACTAAGTTGAATTATACCAACCTCTAGCATTTTTGCAACCATACATTCAATTTCACTCTTTTGGGAATAGGGATATATGTAAGGCTTGACGTTCGGATGAAAACTTCCTGGAATCAAGTGAATAGTATGATCATAATTACGAATTGGTGGGAGACCTTTGGGAGTCTCCAACTCATTGGAATGATTGTCCAAGACTTTTATGATATCTAGAGAAATTGATGACTTGGATGTTTGAACATCTAGTGAACATAATTGTGCAATTACCCCTCATTTTCCCTTCTTAAAAATATTTGTCATGACATTAGAGTTAATAACCTCCCAGGTTTCCCTGTGAGACCTATTAATTCAATTTCATTTCCTTCCCAAAAGAAATTCAAGAAAAGTTCTTGAAAATTAAAAGCTATCACCCCCAAAGATTGTAACCAGTGAACTCCTAGTACAATATTAGCACCACCCATTGGAATGGAAATCATTGGACTATTTAATACATATTCTCCCATGGTTAGCTTGATATTATGGCACTTTCCAGAGCAATTTATAGTTCCTCCAGTTGCAACCATCACTTGACACTCGGGTGTTGGATATAGAAAGAAATTCAATTCCTTGGCTATCTTACTAGTGTATAAAATTATGGGTACTACCTGAATCAATAAACACTATTATCTTTTATTTCTTGATATATCCTTCTATCTTGGGAGTTTTAAGAGTGGTAATTTCCTACAATGCATTATAATATATCGTCAGATTAATTTCTTCTTTTTCTGGGGTTGATTCCGGGTGTATATCCTCTTCTTTTGATGTGTCTTGTTAATTTGTTTCCTCTTCTTCACAATCTATATAAAATAGTTTATTCTTAGCACACTTATAACCTTTAGTGTATTTTCTATCACAATTGTAACAAAGCCATTTTTATCTTTTTCCCTCCAATTGTTTTTGTGTCAAACTTGTAGGTTGTGGAAGGCTAATAGCAACAACACTTCCATATTTATAGTTGTGAGTGGTAGAATTCCTTGTTGCCATAATTTTTCTTTTCACTTTGAATGCCTTCTCCAATGAATCAGGTTCCCAAAAGGTGAACCTCATGTTGTATGTTATCCTTTGAATTACCTATGAAAATATCAATCCTATGCTCCGCTGAAATATCATTTACCTTGATATTCAATCTTTGGAAGTCCTCAATGTGCTCCTCCATTGAACCATTTTGTTTGAGATTTACCAATTGGCTAAAGAAGATATTTCTCTTTGTATCCTCATAGTGTGCCACCCATTAGATAAATTTTGAGGTCTAAAAAGGGCCTCCAAAGAAAAATGCACAACTAAAATAAACTTTATAAGAACCATTAGGATTCAAGATAATGATGTCAACCATAGGGGATGAACCACCATTTTGGAAGCAAAAAATCAAAAGGATTAAAAATAAAATAAAATAATAAAATAAATTTTTCAACTCATATTTTCAACTTATCTCCCTAAGGTTTTACTCAAATTTCAAGCGGGAGTACTCATTGGATGTAGAATTTAATTCCTCATCCAAGGAGTACCCATGTTGCATAATTTTGATGGAACCTGCTACACGAAAATGAAAAATACATGAAAGACATGATTGCAATACCTAAAATACTTGAAAAAACGTGATTGTAATCACGCTTTTCATGTATTTCTCATTCTTGTGTAGCAGGGTCCATTGAAAGTATGCAACATGGGTACTCCTTAGATGAGGAATTAAATTTTTCATCCAAAGAGTGTTCCCACTTGAAATCTGAGTAAACCCATAAGGAGATAAGTTGAAAATATGAGTTGTTGGCTTGATGGGCCCTGACCTAGGTTCAACGTTAAGAAACCAAGCAAATCCCGACACTATTGGCCCTTTCGGCATCAATTCGCGGAGCGCGGACTGAAGTCTCACCCGAAGCAGTATGGGGCGATGCAGGAACCAAGTTTCCACACCTTGAGATGGTTGTGATGTCAATTTTAGACCTTCACTTTGCCTTTGGGTAGATCGATAAGCCCTTTAGGGCTTATCAATGTGCTTCTCTTATTCGTCCTTGAAGCCTCTGCAAAAGTATCTGATCATCCTTCGCGGACCCTAAATAGATAGATTAGGCGCTTACGCACCTCTATAATTACCCTTACTTTTGTGTCTACCGACATTAGCTTAAGTATTGGTTAACTTTAACATGCATTACGGTTATCTTTGCATAAACAGATATTCTTACTTGCGTTCATATGACAAAGTAAAATACTTAGATTCACGCATCAACATACCATAAATTCATAACCCTAGTATTCAACATAACATAATCGTAACATTCATAACAGAAGTAAAATAAAGCATACACATATAATTCCATAATACTTCTCTTTACTGATAATCCATATTTCCAGTACAGACTCTGACTTCCCTGCGCACACAATTGTAGGGGTCAGCGCACTCAGCCGCATACTTCTACCCTAGGCCTCTATGCTCAGCTGCAGAGCCTCTTCCTACACTAAGGTTCTTCGCTCTTAGCTCTCACAGACCCATAAACCTACTCATAACTCTACCAAAAACTTATGAACTGCCTTAGACTCTCTAAGACTTCCCTTTTTATACATTCCCATGGTCCACAGACCAAGGGCGGATCTCATCAAGCCAATACAAACTATCTAAACTAAGGGTAGAAACCTTTTTGACTGTTTACATCTTCGTGCTCCATGACCAAAAAATGCGAAGAATTTACATCCTTTACACAAAACTTGGGCCTTTAGCCCAAAAACTTGGGCTTTTAACCCCAAAATTGACCCCAAGGGACCCATTCCCAGCATGAGTTGAAAAAATAGTTTTTTTTATCTTCCCTCTAAACTTTGATGATGTGATATAGTATTATTTTATTATTTCCACTATTATTTTATAATTTCCTTAGGAGGCCCATTTTAGACCTCAAAAGTCCTCTAATGAATTATTCCACAAAAATTGTCCAAGTGAAAATTGATTTACAAGAACAAAACCATCGATACCACACAAATTAATTTTGTTCTAAAATAAAGATGCAATGCGTACTTTTCGTGTGTTTGACACATCCGGTAGACCAAAGAATTGCTCCATTTGTAATATCCATGTTACTGGATCACTGCCATCAAACTTTCTCATATTGATCTTTGGAATGTGGTTAGTCTTGAATCCAAAGTTAGAGTCTCTAAAATCATGATTAACATTCCTTTTCTTTTCATCGTGAGTTTTGTGGAGTACCTTGTCACCACTAGGAAGCATTTATTGTAGCAACTTTGTCAAACATTCCTTCAAACCTTCAATTTTTGCTTTTAAACCATCCTTTAAACCTTCGATTTCTCTTTTTATTTTTTATTCTAAACCATCCATGTTCCCTTTTAAACCATCAATCTTAACATTCATCATCCATTCCAATTCATTTTTGGTTACTCTTTATGAGAGTGAAATTTGTTTCACTTGGTCTCGTAATTTTGATTTATCATGTTGCATTTCTTCCTCTTCTTAATGCATCATATTAGAGCTTTCTGGTTGCTTATTAGGTGTGTCCATTTTTTGGTTTTTTTGTTTTTGTTTCGAGACATATTGGAATGATATAAGGATATCTATGCTTCTCTATGCCCTCTCAATCACTACAAACTAATTTTTGAAACAAAAGTGTTGAAAAAAAAAAATTAAAAATAAAAAAAATAAAAATACACACTTTTTTTCTTGTTTTTCTAGAGCTAGATATTGAAACTGTGGTATCTCTACAATTTTGGATCTCCAAGGTTTGAAATTTCGTCCTGTGGTAGCCCTCTGAGTCTAATTTTCAATGTCACAAGTCCAACGAAGATTGGATTCTTCATGAAAAAATTATGTCCAATCTCCCATGATGACCTAATTATAGATTGGTTCAGTAGAGGAAACTTGTATGGAGTGATATGTATCATTGTTTTGACCTTCAACCCTAAAAATGATATTAAAAAACTACATTTTGTGCACTTTCAGTTGATTTTTACGAAATTCAAATCCAATGCTCAAAGCGAACGTTATGACAATTTTCCCTAGGTCACTTGTTTGAGATTGAATTCTAGAGTCTACAGAAACCCTGATCTGAATGGAAAGTGGCAACTACCCATGGTATTCATTCACCCATGGTATTTATCTACCTATGGTATTCATCCACCCATGGAATCTACCCATGGTATTCATTCATCCATGGTATTTACCCACCCATGGAATTTACCTACAGTATTGTAACTAAAAAAACTATAAGTAACAAGTCACATTTTGTAAAATGACAAATTATCCACCACAATGTAGCTTTTATAGTTATTCACTATTTTAATAAAAAAGTTTCTTGGTGGTTTTGTTTAATCTGTGTTGTCCTATTTTCTTTTGAAATTTCCATTTTTTATATCTTGGGGTCTCCCCCCCTAAGATCCATTTCAATTTTTTAGATCTCTGGGGCCTCCCCCCCAAGATCCATTTCAATTTTTTAGATCTTCCTCCCCCCACCCCCCAAGATCTGAATCAACAGTATCAGATTCAGGTTATGACTCGATGGGAATGAGGGTTTGGTGCATATTTTAGTTTTAAATTTTTGCAGCAATCTTCAACAAACTTCATGCACGTGCGATAACCTCCACATAACACTTCTTGGGAAAAGTGGGAAGAGTTTTCTTTTTCATTTTTTTGCAGAAATTTTCTGGGCAACGATTTTGTAGATTAGATCTAAAAATTTTGGTGAAAATTTTACAAAAATGAATAAGAGATCTTGATTCCTTGCGAAAGAATACCCCCAAAAAAAAAATCATCTGAATCGGAGTCCGGATGAGGAAGATATCGTTGATCTAAAATCAATTGCGTTGTAGACATTTTTCTGATGACAATTCGTGGATGATGCCTCTCCTATCATTTTGTCATTTTTGTGTATAATTTTAGAAAACGGATTACAAATTTGCTCCTCTTGAAAAATCATCCAATTAAAAAAAAAATAAAAAAAATTGGTCGAATCGGAGTTCAGATGAGGGAGATATCGCTGATTTAAATCAACTATTTTTTTCAGAAATTTTGTGGTGTCGGGATAGTTGCAGTGTGAATATGAGTTTCCAAAGTGTCCATAAAGAGATTTCAATCACACATGAAGATGCAGAATGGTCATTCTATTTCCAAAAATAGATAATAATAAATATTATAAGTTATATTTATCGAGTTATGCCCATTTTAAATTAGTTTTTATATCTGGAGCAATATCGAGTAGGGTCCCTTTGGAGACGTGCCCTCCCACCCCACTGTAGTAGGCACCTACTTCACATTCATCAGTTTCAGTATAGCAGCATTTGGCTTGGGTTCTTTGGATACATGCCCTCCCACCCCAGGCTATATAGGCATTCGCTACTTCATCAACAATCAACATCACAGTTATGGGTCAACCGCACAAAATGCTTGTCATCAAAGTCCATTTGCTAGGCGACAGACTGTTAGTATCATAGTTCGTCACAAGAATTATAGGGTATCTCTATCCTCGGATCTTCATTTGTCATGGTTATGGTTCATCCACAAACCCACACTTCATCAAAGTCCATTTGTTAGACCACACACTTGTCATTATCACAATTAGTCACAAGCATTATAGGGTATCTTTATCCTCAGATCTTTATTCATCACGTTTATGGGTTAACCACACAAATCCCTTCTCTTTAGTGGCTCTCCATATTTAACACATGCTGAGGGAACTTCACGCAATGGGGGTCATTGTTTCTTAAGGAGTGAGGATTGATCCGAATGGAAAGTCACATCTACCCATGGTATTTATCCACCCATGGAATCTACCCATGGTATTGTAAGTGGCATCCACCCATGGTATTCATCCACTCATGGTATTGTAAGTGGAATCTACCCATGGTATTCATTCACCCATAGTATTTTCCCACCCATGGCATTTACCCATGGTATTGTAACTAAAAAAAGACTACAAGTAACAAGCCGTGTTTCGTAAAAGGAGATATTATCCACCACAATGTAGCTTTTACAGTTATTCTTTATTTTAATAAAAAAGTTTCTTGATGGTTTTGTTTAATGTGTGTTCTCCTATTTTCTTTTGGAATTTCAATTTTTCAGACCTTGGGGCCTCCCCTCCAAGATCCATTTCAATTTTTTAGATCTTTGGGGCCTCCCCCCAAGTTCCGGATCAAACCCTAACTTCTTCGCACCATATCTACGAAACTATAATGAACAAATTCTGAAATTTTTACACGAAGTTCACCATGATTTCGACTCCATGTGGTTGAAATTTCAGCTTCTGAAGCCTCGTAGAAAAAATGTTATAGTGAAAATACCAAGATGAACTATTTGAAGCAATGCAATACTAGAATCCAAAGCTCTGATACCAAATGTTATGTAACCAACTCACAAAATAGAAGAAAATATAGATCATCGACTTGATAAATACCCTCTTCGAGGGGAAAACCTCCTTTACATCACATAAATGAACAATTATTGGATGATACAAATGATAATACCTCATTGGTATATATAGGAGACTAAGAGGTCACAATATAATCAAAGGCTACATAACAATAATAATGTAAGGGCACAACAATATGGGGGCTATATGGGCACAACAATAACAATATTGGGCTTCTATGGGGCATAACAATAATAATATGGAGGCTACATGAGCACAACAATAACAATAGGAGGCTACAATAACAATAACAATAAGGGGGCTACACTAGTATTATAGGGACCTAACATGGAGGCTTTGATACCCCCTAGCAGGCTATGACCTACACCCAAGAAACACCCTACCGCCTTATCTTTATGATGATTGGTTAATCTTTCTCACACATTTAGGAAGACATTTTAACCTACATAACAATGTAATTTTATGATGATTGACAATTCCTCAATACTTTGGACGTAGCAATACAAAAATGGACTTGATACCACTATCACCAAAAACTGATCAATATTGTAACCATGTTGTCTTTCCTTTTCTCTTGAATGACATCAACCTATCCGACACAAGAAATTCCATGAATATGTCATCAAGACAATAGATAGCTCAAACCCTAGCTTGCAACTCTATAATATGAACCTTGTCTTAACAACTCTACTAAATACTTATCAAATTTGGTCAATACATTCAACAACACATCAACTCACAAACTCTACCAATCAAATGGATCAAACCATAATAACAACATAAACTATCATTGAAAAACCTTGCATATATAACTCTACCAAATACATCATGTTAGTAGCATACATACATCATCTTATACGGGGCATAAAATCTCGCTCGAATGACATCAAACCCTAACAATAACAAACATCAACAATACATATCTCTATCAACTCTTGCAGCAACATACAAAATTTACTCAATCATACACCTTAAGCCTCAATAGTATACTCTGACTTCTTTAGCACTCAATCATACAAGTGCTCCCTAACTCAAGACATACAAGACAACTACAACAAAATATGCTTCATCATTTCTTTAGGAAATATATTGGCAATACATATGATAATATTAGGCTCATGAAAAAAAATGCTTATACACTTTCAAGTAGTAGGATATCAACTCTCTCTCTCTCTCTCTCTCTCTCCTAGCACACAAAATAAACCTCACAACACATTTATTATCATCATAATAGCACACATGCTTAGTTTCACTGACTTAGTCATACAACAATATTAACCCCACTATCAATCTGTAACACTAGCAAAATATCATGGGAACTTTCCACAACAATTCTAATCTAATGCATGCTCATTTCCCCTACAATGCATCAAAACCCCTCTTGCTTATTCATTCTACAACATAATACATCAACAATTCCAACCATGGCATCTATAGACTCTTAACATATGAATTGAAATATCCATTAGAAGAAATTTCAACCTAAAAGTGCCCATGAAATTTTCATGTAATTTCCATGTAAACCAATCAAAATACTTTAAATTTAAAAAGAGGTACATGTAAATATTTTGTATGGAAAAGAAGAAAAATATTTTTTTTTAATTGTATTTTTGTTTTATCGCCTTATAAGTTTACTCAAATTTCAAGTGTAAACACTAGTTGGATGTAGAATTAAATTCCACATCCAACAAGTAGCCATTATGCATACTTCTAAGAGGACCCATATTGATAAAATAGAAGATACATTAAAAAAGCGTGTTGAACACATTGTTTAATGTATCTTCAATTTGTATCAATGTGGGTATTCTTAGAATTATGCATAATGGGTACTCATTGGACGTGGAATATAATTCTGCATCCAACAAGTGTCTACACTTAAAATTTGAGTAAACCTATAAGGAGATAAGTAAAAAATACAATAAAAAAGGTAGCTTTATCCTTTTCTGTCCAAAATTCATAACTCTTATTTATTATTTTAATTATTATTTTTCCTTATGAGGCCACTTTTAGGCTGAAATTTCCTTTAATGGACAACTAGACATCACTCAGCCAATAAATTGGCAACAACATAATCTCAAGGAAACTTTGTTATATAGTGTTAACATTCAATATTCAGGCCTCTATAATAAGATAACAATATCTTGCTTAAATCAACATATACAACAATAAGAAAACAAACTAAACCTCTAGGAGTTACTTCACTAATGACCATGCAATACAATTAATTAATACAATATCTAACTCTCAATGCTCACACACAAATTACTCCATTCATGACATGCCTCTTGTCATTGTAGAGGAGCATTTAACACATAGGTCATAGATTGCTTTCTTACTCCTCTCTAGTTGTCATCACACTGATGAACAAGTCACATAACATCATCACACTAGATCTCACACACCAATCACACTCTTAACAATCGCATACTATATGTCATGGGTATTTCATTTGGCTTCATGTTTCTAACCTGGTCGATCCAACACATATCCCACAAATTTCATAGCATCCCTTTCATTACACTATAGAGATAAACTACAAGCTCTAATTGCACACATTGTGACCAACTACATCACTGATACTATTACTCAGATCAGACCTTTTGTGTAAGTTAGTCCATTTCACCAACATATACATTCCTCAAGTCACATGATAAACCCATGATCTCCAAATCAAGCCCTTGCACATTAAATCAAATGAGAAGAGATATTATGGAAAAAAATAATCGATCTCACTAGGGTGTTATCCACGGGGGCATTTAAATAAAAGGGCACATATAACCACAACAATACTTTGACATGTAGATGCTCAAGATCATGAGTGTATGGTGATCACTCTTAAGACAATATATTTGCATCATACATTAGGTTAACACTAGATCGGTCACATCAACGTTAAGATTTGATCTAGAACACGAAAAAAAAAAAAAAAATAGAAGCCATTACTCATTCATGCCAAATATCAATCGATCATCAGATGGGAAGTTTCGCCATTATAATAGAGCCACACAATCACCATCGCTTACTACAAACTCATGACACCACCTGTACCAGAACAAGAAACAAAAAATACTACATTGATCAATCCACAAATAAACATTAACAACCAAATTGATTCATGGGTAGCAAATGATCACTCAAATTGATGGATTTCACAATGGGTGATGGTGCCCTATTTATATTTTTGCAAAGGATCAAAAGGGAGGGTCGACCTACCCTCAACAGATAATTAAAAATCTCTTTTCATGGGGTTGACTTATACAAGATTTAATTGAACTTTTTAAACCAACAATAAAAATTCCTCTTTAATGGTAGACTTGGTAAATATTTGTAACTTCCAGGACCCACATCATTTATCCAAAGTTCAACATATTTTCATTTAATTATTTTATGCCAAAATTTTGGACCAAGACATCATCCATTTTGGGGCACCATGACCAAGACTCTAGGGATGCATCTTTAAGAGGACATAAATCCTAAATGTGAGGAACTACATGATGTGCCACCTATCATAACGACATTATGAGTACAATTAGGTTATGATGGTCTCGCTTGCAAATTTATTTTTCTTCCCATTCATTTACCTCAACAAATGCAAGGGATATTGATCACATCATAGGGGCTTCTTGTCTATTGGAACTTCTAATTAGTGCGATCCACTGCCATATATTAAAAGTGTTCATGACAAGACTTTCCTTATTTCCTCCAATGCTTCCAAGGAGGCTGCAATATTTATGTTGATCTTCAATGGCTACCTTTGACATCACTAACAACTTGACCAACATTTATTATTAATAATAAAAGTTCAAAATAAAATATTTTAAATAATTTATTCAAGTCTATACTTCTTATTAGTTTTAAAAACAATAAAACTTTTAAAATCATTTGATATGTAGTTAAGATAAATTAAGAACATATTAATATTTTAATGATATGTAATTTATTAGGATCACAAAACTAAGAGAAGTGGTGGTGTCTAAATACTTTGTTACTTGACATCCCATTGGACACGATAAAAAATTTATCTAGAGTATTTTGACTTTCAAATAGGCTATCTTCCACATGAATACCATGGGTTGTCATAATCCTAGAGCTCGAAAAATACACCAAATCAAGTTTACCTGAACTACCTTAACAATCCCCTCCTTAAACTCGACTCGGGGAGATTAACCTGGTCCTATTCACTTTGTTTACCATCTACCAAATACATGGATAGCTAGCTATTGTATATCTAGGACACCTTTTCACATACATGGTTCATCAACTATCTCACATTCTCACATTCCCCCCTCAAGAAAAGACACAAGTACACATCTCACCCTGATACCTATCCAAGTAGTTGATTCCACAACTTGATAACACTATGTTCCGCTGCACTGCATGTACAATTGGTCAGAGTTTTAAGGTCTTACAACAACGTGTGCCCTTTCATGTATGTCTAAACAATAGGTCTTACAACTTCCTGGGGAAATATACCTGCCTTAGACCAAAACCCTTAGAGTGTTCACTCACCATTGGTGTTACCACACCATTGTGGCTCTCATTACATGTTGAATCCTTCACTAAATTTCAAACCATTGAATCCATCTCCATTTTCTCATTCATACAACCCCTCTCTTGCTACATCTCTATCTTTGTTATTCCATATCTTTACTTTCCCTTTCTCACTACTTGAACTCTCTCTCCTTATATCTCCAACGCATGTTATTCATCTGCATCCTCATTATCATTATGCATCCTCTTTCTAGATTTTCTTTCTACTCTTGAAATTGTTTCACATTGGAATCCTTACATAGTTATCGATCACTTTCATCATGGGATCATCCACCAACACAGTGCCCAATGAGTCATCTTCTAGTGCCTCAAATAGGATGCACTTGTCTAGTTGCTTTTCCATTGTAGCCTTGGCAACACAAATATCTCTTCCTTGTCTTTACTTACAACTTGACCACTTAGAAAAGAGGCAACATCAATAATTAATCCTTCAAACTTACCACTCACTCCTTCCTGTCCTCCATGGTGTTATTGAGAAAATTTTTCATTGCATCCTAAAAAAATGTTTCCATGTCCGAGTTTCTCTTTATGACACTCTAGGCTCATTTGATTCTAAAAATGAATCTTGTCCTATGGCCCACTCCGTCGGGATATTTATGGGAATGTTACTCATTGCGACCTCTAGCCACACCTTGAATTTCAAGAAGATATTTTGAACAATTATCCTTAAGACTTGGCCCAACATTTCTAGCGCACACACTAGTTTATTATGAATATAGATGGCTCCCTCATAGAACTTGATCATCATTCCCTTAATCATAATTGAAACAACATCATAAACACCTCCTTATTTTTGGCTAAGGTAAGTTGTTGTCACTTTATTGTACGTATACAATGCTTAAAGAAATCAACTTACCATGACAAAATCTTGTTGGCATCCATACCACTCTAGCACATCGAATGTCATCCTCGCCTCTATAATCCTATATGCCTACATAGTGCAAGCATGGCCCATAGCGCATAATATATCTTGCCTTGAAATTTTTCACTCCTCGTAGATCATCATCCATAGGACCCATAATTATTTTTTGAAGGATCTAGGCTTCAGTCCTTTAAAAACCCACTAGTGCTCTCACCACAACTTGCATGGGTTTGTTATAGTCGTCTATCCTTCATTTTACCACTCTTCTTGATTAATTTCTTGGGCAGTGTTGATGGTGTTGGACCAAAATTTAGGGGATCTACCCAATATGAAATCCCAATTAGACCTCACACCATTTGGTGTAGGAGTTCCATTCATAATACGACATAGTTATTGATGCAGTGGGTTTGAATGATGTAACTTGGTTGCAATAATGTATAGAGTGGTGTATGGTGACTTTGGTGGGAACAAGTGTGTGACTATATGGAAATTCAAGTGTAATGCATGAAGGTTCTAACACATGAAGAGAAAACGAGTAAGTCCCTTAGAATCCTGTAATAGTATGCATCTTGAAAGGAACACACGAGCATAAATACATTACAAGATAATCTGCGAAATATTTTACAAGTTAATAGTGATGGAAGAATACAACAACACGCATTCAACAAGATTCGTACAAATGCAGAGGGAATAGTTCATAAGCATAAGTGTAAGTTAAATAACATACATATGCAAACATAACAAGAATGGTCCTACTATATTCACAATGTATGCATGAAAACATGTCGGCTCTCAGTTTTTATTAAGTGAAATTTCCAATCATACATATACCATTGATGGACCACTCACCCCAATAATGGAACATGAATTCAACACCTTCTCCTCCAAAGAAATATACTCCCCTTATGCTGTGGAGAAGCCAAGGCTCTCACAAACTCCCAAGCTCCTGATTCTAAGCTAAAAGCCTAGCCAAAAGCTTGGCTCCCAAAACCCCTTTACATGAGTTATGAGGGTCTATTTATAACAAAAGGGGTGAATATTCACTTTCCCTTGTGACTCTTGGACTTCCCTCAAGACTCTTCAACTTCTTTTGTTATGAAACCAGCTCACAAAAAGATAGAAAATATAGATCAACACCTTAGAATTCAGCCTCTTCGAGGGGGCAACCTCCTTTACAATACATAAATGAACAATTCTTGGATGATTCAAATGACAAAACCTCCTTTCTATATATAGGAGTCTAAGGAGTCACAATATAACCCAGCCAACCTAACAATAATAATATAAAGCCACAAAATAAACAATAGAGGGATTCTATGGGGCACAGTAATAACAATATGGGGATAATAGGGGCACAACAATATTAATAAGGGTACAATTACAATAGTAATGGGGTAATCACTAGTATTATAGGGACCCAACATGCCTCTCTCCTTCAAAAAAGTGTTGTCCTCAATGCTTGAGTAGT
>APFE030248956.1:186180-210751 GCA_000404065.3 Pinus taeda
TGTGTTTTGCACATTATTGAGATCAAAAAATTGTTCCATCTGTAATATCCATGTTGCGGGATCCTTGCCATCAAACTTCCTCATATCTATTTTTGGAATATGGTGGTTCTTTGATCCCACATTAGAGTCCATGAAATCATGATTAACATTTATTTTGTTCGCATCATAAGTTTCCTTTACTACCTTTTCACCATTAGTAAGTATTTCTTGTAGAAAATTTGTCAAATTTGTCTTCAAATCTGCCATGTCTGTCTTCAAATCTGTCTTCAAATCTGCCATGTATCTCTTCAAATATGTCTTCAAATCTATCTTCAAATCATCCATCTTAGCTTCCATGCCCTTTATATTAGATTCCACGCCATTTATCTTAGCTTCTGTTAGCTTTTGTGAGATTGACATTTGTTGCACTTGGTCTTGTAATTTTGATATATCATGTAGCATTTCTCCCTCTTCTTCATGATTCATGCTAGAGCTTTCAAGTTGCTTACTAGGTGTTTGCATTTTCTTTCCTCAGGGCATCAGTTACCGATAATAATGCTCTACTATGCCCTTTGAATTCCTTCAAAATAAATTTTCAAACCAAGCTTAAGCAAAAATTTAAAAAAATTTACACACCTTTTTTCACTTTGTAGGAGCTCGATATTTCCTTTGATGTATCCTTGTACTTTCTGATCATCTAGTTCTGAAATTGCGACCTGCAGTAGCCCTCTTTGTCCTCTTTCCAATGCTACCAATCTGATCCAAATTGGATTCTTCAAGGAAGACTTATGCGAAATCTCCCATAGTGACTTGATTATAGACTAGTTCAGTAGAGCGAACTTGTATGATGTTCCACGAGTCACTGTTTCGACCTTTGGCTCTGAAAAATATATATCAGAAACTAAAATCCGTCCTCTTTCTATAAATTCTGACGAAATTTCAATCTGATGCTCAGAGAGAAAGTTATGACAATTTTCCCCAGGTCACCTGTTTGGAATTTAATTCAGGAGTCTGCAAAAAGACTAAATTCCTTAGCTCATATCTCCGCAAATATTGCACTAAAAGCTCTGAAATTGGGATCCGAGGTTCAACATGATGTCTTCTCAAATGGTTTTTTTTTTTAGCTTTTGAAACTTCGCAGAAAAAAGTTATAGCGAAAATGCCACGATGACCTATTTGGAGCAGCGAAACCCTAGAATCCAAAGCTCCGATACCAAATGTTATGAAACCAGCTCACAAAAAGATAGAAAATATTGATCAACGCCTTAGAATTCAGCCTCTTCGAGGGGGAAACCTCCTTTACATTACGTAAATGAACAATTCTTGGATGATTCAAATGACAAAACCTCCTTTCTATATATAGGAGTCTAAGGAGTCACAATATAACCCAGCCGACCTAACAATAATAATATAAAGCCACAAAAATAACAATATAGGGATTTTATGGGGCATAGTAATAACAATATGGGGACAATAGGGGCACAACAATATAAATAAGAGATACAACTACAATAGTAATGGGGTCATCACTAGTATTATAGGGACCCAACATCTTTACAAAATGACTCTTTACATTCATTGCATCATGACTCTTAACATTCCAATATTAACACCTGGAATTCCACTTACAAATTAATTCCAAAAGAATATTATAATACACTCATACCCATATAAGAAAAAATTGGGTAGAGCCAACTAGAGATCCTAATAAGATAAATCAGTTAATCTTGAGTTTGGGGAAACTCCAACTCAACAAATTCCACTTGATATTTCTCGGTTATGTAATGGTGCCAAAATTTGTACTGCGCGATGACATCCCCAAATTGTGTGATGGTCTTAAGATGGAAGTATACTCTAGCCTCCATGGCATCCGGGTACACTGATTTTGAACCGTTTTGTGTTTCCTTCTTGAGCAGGAGAAACATTGTATTGATTTGGACATGGCCATCAATGTACTTATACATATTACGTTTGTTTACTTCAATATCTTCCCTGATGGATATGTTTATCAATTGTTCCAATTATTCTTCAATCTCCTACTTGACATGATTCTTGTGCTTGATCTCCATGAGTAAGCTGATTGATGGGATCCCGTGCGATTTCACCAAGAAGTCCAGGTTTTTGTACAATCATGCATGAGTCCTGAGTGTTGGAAATGAATGAAGTGAGTGGTTTGTTATTCTAAATGAGCATCTGAACCTTTTCTTTCTCCAACTCTGCCTCTTTCCTTGTCTTCTTTCCTAATTCGAGTAGTGCCCTTTTATATTTCATTAAGCATTCATGCATGACAACAATAGTTGATTGTACAAACTTGAGTGTTTTGACATAATCTGCACACTTTGCTACAACTCATGCAAGTGGACAATTTCCTTATGCATGGTAACAAGCTCCTCATAAATATTATGCATGGTCTCTCCAAGTGTTGATACTTCATCGAGTATCACTGCCTTGAATTCCTCCAAATAGACCTATGTGGAAGTTGTGTTTTGTACCTCTGCTTAGAGTTGTTCTACCTCTTTCCTAGAAGCCTACAAGTTCTTTGCCAATTTTTTCTCCTCGGCCATCAAATACTCCATGTTTGAATTTGATGCAACTGCGAAGGCTAAGTTAGTTGCAGAAATGGCATTCATATTATTCCTGGTGTCTGTCACAATCACCCTTTCTCTAATGAATGCAGGAGATGCGAGGTCGCCCATAAAATGTTTATTCCACACTTATACAATCCTTTTCTAAAGCTCGTCATCCATAACCAAAATGTCATCAAGAGGAACAATTTCCTCTTCCTTGCTTGGAGCTTTCTCTGTCGGAGGATGGGGAGATTGAATGGTGACCTACTATGTACTTGGCCTCAGGTTGACATCTTGATTATGTGGCTAGGGTTCCTCCTCCATGTCCTTTATTTTGATAAACTCCTCAATATCGTGAGTGAGCTCTTTATCCTTCATATGTTTTCTCTCCTCCTATAATTGTTGGTTATGCCCTTGTTCTTCAGCGTGTCGTCACACTCTTTCTTCTGCTATTACTTTTCACCTTTCTTCTTCTTCCTACTTCTACCTTTCTTCCTCTGATCTCTTTGGCTCTTCTTCTTCCCTCTACTTCTATTCTACTTCCTACAACCTATGTTTCCTCTTATTCTCTGATACTATGGATGCTACCATAATAACTAGATTCACTTTCATCTTGTAGCTTCGCTCTCCCCTTGCACTATGCACAACCTTCCTCTTTCCCTTCTCGCGCACTTAGGTGCGCTCTTCCATTGGTGCCACTTTTGGAGTGATTTATTTCTGCGGAGTAACATGTGAATTTCCTACAAAATTAACCGGCTCAAGGGACTTGGAGAAATTGTAACAATTCTTCCATGGTTCCTCCTCCATTCAGTGGAAGGTCCCACTTAGCCACTCGAAATGAATCCTCACACAATAGTCTCTACAAACATTCCTAGGATCATACGGATTGAAATCCAGAGTACTGAATGCAAACTTTTCTATCACCTTTCCTTCAGTATCAACGACTTTCAAATTCTTGATCTTTTACAATCCAATTTTCATAGGAAGAGTTGGCCAAGGTGCTTTCTTCTTCCTGTGCAAAGATGCTGATAACCCTGTGGAGAGATGATACATAACTTCTTGTAGGACTTATCGATGGCATACCTTAGTAAAATATACAGAGACTTCTGTCCACAGAATACCCTGAGGAAAGTGCCATCTAGTGAGAAAGACCAATCTATTATCTCTAACATTGCTTCCATTTCCCCACTTGACATGCAAGGTAGCTATTCCTCAAAGATCATCTTGTACAATGGAATGCGAAATTGATAAGTTAGATTCTTGATTACTCCTTTGTGGTTGCACTCTGAAAGAATCTTGCAATAAAAATATGTGGCAAACTCCTGTGGTGTCCAAGTCCAATTCATGCTAGGGAATGCATTTTGTGCATAGATTACATCCAGTAGATAGGGAGACATGTAAAATCTATCTTACGTACCCTTGGGGGGTCGAAGGGCACTAGATACATGGATCCACAACTACTGAGCTAAAAAATTTGACCAATTTAATGGTTTTCCTTCATTCACAACATGGTTCAGTGAGAATGCCCACCCTTTAGGAAAGGTCTCGATGCTCTGTGGGTCGTAGATTCTGCGACATAAAAATATCAAGAGTTGATAGACCCAGAGAGATTTTTTCTTGTAGGTGTTGGTGGGTGTCTGACTGAACTTTGTTGTCTCTTTCACCTAGCCTTTAATAATATTCTTGGTTCTCAAGTAGCTGGTTTCACATAGAAGTACAAATCCATGAGTGATTTTAGCTTAGGAAAATGGTACATGAGATTATAATGCTTCCAGAAAAGAATCAAACCTCTGTCCGCTGGCACTATTGAGAGTCAAAGTATTGGGATCTGTATGGGATAGTATCCAGATGAAAACGTCTGCACATGGAAAAGTCGTATATCTACATGCAATCCTATGTAGACTTGACCACTGGACATTGACATACACTTGTCAGTCCTCCATATCTGCTTTGAAGGTTATTGTTGAGAAAATTTTATTCACCTTCTGTTATGTGATATCTGATTCCTTTTCTATAAATAGTTGAGTGTCTGAATAAATTAGCAAGTAAACTTGTGTACTCTCAACTGCCTCTCTGGTGCTTCTCTTTGTGGTATCCTTTGAATCAGATCTCTTTCATACCATGATGTCAGTGATTAATGAAGAGAAATTCTCATCACCTGCAATACTGGTGGGAGGAAACACACACATGGAAAACATAAATTAGCTTCAGAAAATCAACTTACAAAGCATGATAAAGAAACAACCACATGGATTGATGATCAAAATTACACAATTTTTGAGGTGAAGGAGGGAGACTGACTACTTGAATTGTGCATTGTGGACTCTCAGCAGCCAGTTGTGCAACCTAAGGCCATATACTACGTAGTGTGTAGTTTTTCCTGGGAAAAATGAGTTGGAAACTGCACATTCCACAGTCTTAGTGGCCAAGGGATGGACTTAATCCCTAGAACTACGTAATGTGTATTTGGGCCAGCCAGGTACTTTGCATTGGGTAGTCTCAGAGGATAAGTTGTGAGCTTGAGCCATGGACTTGTGCAATGCCCAGATAGACAAGGAAAACACTGACCAAAAGATGAGTAGATATGCCCAGTAAGAGTGTGGGAAATAAGCATATCTAAGTGATGGTGCAATTTAAAGTGCAGATATAACTAAATATGGATAGATTGGTGAAAATTAAGTGTGAAAGATCAACGTGCAAAAGGAAAACCAAACATGCATGGAGATTCGTTGAACATATGACCACTAACGAGAAAAAACAAGAAAACTAATGTGACACTCGTAAAAGATGAACAACAGACTGAACCAACACTTGTATAAGATAATATACATTAAAATGCTAGCAACCATGAAAATAAACAAGCAAAACAACATTCATAGAATCCAAATGACAGAAAGTGATGGTAAAAGTGACAAAAGATGACAAAAGCAAAACTCGCTCAAAAAAATCACTGCAAACTCCATTGAAGACTACTTGATCTCCTTGGGAATGTTAGAGCTCGATAATAAAATGTATAAATGAGCTATAGTAGTGTCCATTATATAGATATAGGACAAATAGGGGTTATGACATGAATGCCTAAAATTGAGGAAAAAGAGACACTTGTCGGAAAGCTCAAAAAATAGTAAGTGTTCCACCTTCGAGAAACTAATTAGTGAATCCATATTTTCTAGGGATTATTTTGCTTTATTTTTTTAATTTTTGGGAAACTTGCATGCACACAACCAAGAAGAATTGTGTAATTTCCAATGACTAGGAAACTTCTTGACTTAGTGCATTGTGTAGTTTCTGTGCTCAAGGGATGCTTTCCATAGTTTCCATCGTCAAGGTTGGGCTTCCATCCATAATTGTGTAGTTTTCATGCTGAAGATTGGCCTACCAAGAATAATTGCACAGTTTCTAGAGGCAAGGCTAGCCTTCCTTCCAAGATTGCCATTTTCTAGAGGAAATCCCAACAATGTTGCAAGGTTAAGTCAAGAGTTAGCTTGTGTTTGAAATATATCAATCCAGTATTAGTAAATCACAAGAAAAGCATGAAAAGATAAGTCTTTATCATATCATTAATACTTGACGATAGTAAAAGATAAGCTCTTGTGGACAGAAGGACGACTCCAAAATCAAAGCATGGGAAAACGTTTGCAAGGTGGTTCTAGCAGCTACAACACTTGGCGACACACTAGTATAAATCCAACTCTCTATATGAGTCTTGTCTCATGAAAAATGAGTCTAACTCTTCAGGAAGTATTATTCATTTCATTGATCACCATAGCTTCTTCACTTAGCTTGCATTAAAGATATAGTTCCTACCATTCTCTTTATCTATGGCACACTTAACCAAGCCGAGTCAAACTAAGGTGTTTCGATTAGGGATGAGGAGTATATAGACAAACAAGTGAAAATAATTGTCAAAGTCTTAGTTTTCCTCTTTGGTGTTGCTTCATTGTCAGTAGGCCTTGATAGCCCCGACGGAGTCACTTTAGGGACACAAACATTGCTTCGATTCTAGCAATCTTGGACAGTACCCTAGCGGAGTTTCTTGCTTCACCTCTCTTCGCAGGAAGCCTTTATCATGTTTCACCTTTTATTTTATTTTTTCATTTTATTCATAGAACTGTGCATAGGCACTTATTAATTTAATGAGGCAGAAGAGGGATCCCGACTTATTGAGAGTAGAAGAGGTTGTCCCTTTAGGGAATGATATTTATATACCTTTTACATACTTTTAAAAGTTTCCTCCCCTCCTTACTCTACTCAACCTAGTTGACAAGGAACCAAAAATATAAGACTGATTAAGTAGGTTTTACTAGTTATGGATTCAACCATCGTGATTCTATTATGGTTTTTTCCGAGAAAGAATGTATTTTCCATCAGGGTATCATTGATTGGAAGACACAATATTCACGCAAAGAGAGGGAATAAACACATAACCAAGCATTGATAGTAGCACAACTTTCTCTTAAAATTCACCATACTTGCTTCAGAAACCAACATGGTCTCATGCGAAAGCCATCCTACAACTGGAAAGAAAATAAAAGAGGGGCGGAAAGTAAATCAAAACAAAACTACAAACTACCCCTACTCCTACAGTAACCAAGAATAGGCCAAGCTCATGTAAAATGAAACTTGCAGTGTAACCACTAACACATTGGCTAGTATGTATATGCGAGGGAATATATATCAAGAAATAAATTCAATGATAACAAAAAACAAAAAAGATAAAGTGATACATACCATAACGTTTGAAGTTTGAAAATACGTAGAGAAAAAGAAAAGTGCATGCAAAACACTATGCGGAAGCATTACTGTAGGTTTTAACCCCGTACAGAAATTACCTGCATACGAATTCTAAAACACAGAAAATAAACAACGCGAGAGCATAACACATAAAACACATATACACAGAGATTTTCCCCTGGATCCCAAAACCAAGACTACCAGCTTGATTTTTCATCATGTTCCTTTCAATGTTACAATACATATTTATACATGCCAAAGCATTCAATACCATGGGCCGAAAACCATCGTGTTCAAAACCATGGATCAAAAACCATCATGTTTAAAAGACATGTGCGAAAATCATGCACAAAACCATAGGTGGGTCCTCCCAACCTAACATAGGGTCCAAAACCAAAATTTTCTGGGGCGCTTCCCTGGACCCCATAAAGTGAGGTTACGAGTACCCTCAAACCCCCGTGACCCCCCCCCCCCCCTGGCTACACAATCAGCGCAATGAAGGGGTCTCCGCCCCCTCTTAACCCCCCATTTAATTACAAGGGCTAGTTGTGGAAAGCATATAACACGACGCAACATTATCCTACTTGTTGTTTTCATTCCACAAGGGACCACAAGAGAGCTTAGTCATTTTTTCAGCCCTGAAATGCCCATTGTTTCTGTAGACTAAGAGAACTTCTAAGAGCTCACAGATTTTGTCAATGCATTTGCAGTATTATTCAAAGTGTCCACCTTTACCAGCAACACCTTTTTGTCTACTATCATATCCCTCACAAAGTGATACTGAACATCAATGTTCTTTGTCTTTGAATGATATGAAGGGTTCTTTGAAAATAAAATTACACTTTGGCTGTCACAGTCTATCCTTATGGCTTCTTGTACTAACCCCATACTTGAACATAATCTCTGCAACCAAACTGCTTCCTTGCTTGCATGAGTGGCTGCCATGTATTCTGCCTCTGTAGTTGATAGTGCCAGTACATATTATTTCTTACTCATCCAACTGATTGCACCTCCAAATAGGTTAAACACATACCCACTTGTATATCTTCTCTGATCCAGATCTCCAACCTAGTCTGCATCAACAACGCCATGGATATCCAACACTTTGTCCAATCCTGGTCTTCCTTGGTAGCACAAACCATAATCACTAGTGCCACGCAAATACCTGATAACCCACTTCATTGTTATCCAGTGATCCTTTCCTAGTTTTGACATAAACTTGCTCAATACTCCCACTGCATGTGAAATGTCTGGTCTAGTACAGACCATTGCATACATCAGGCTACTGACTGCACTTGCATATGGAACACGGGACATGTCCTCTTCCTCTTCTTGTGTCTTGGGACACTATTCAACAGATAACCTCACACCTACAGGAATAGGAACCTTCATCGTTTTACTACCCTGCATATTAAACCTTTCCAATATTGTCTCGACATACTTCCTCTAGTTTAACCAGAGCTTCCTCTTTGTTCGATCTCTTTTAATTTCAATGCCTAAAATATAGTTTGCAGCACCAAGATCTTTGATGTTGAATTTGGAGGACAAATGGTTCTTCAAATCCTGGATAATTTCTTTGTTATTTCCAACTAGCAACATATCATCCACATACAAGACCAAATAAATAACACGGTCACCAATTAATTAAAATACACACAGTGATTTTCTTTGCTTTTGGTGAAGCCAAGTCCCCGTATAAATGTATCAAATTTCTGATACCACATCCTTGGTGACTATTTTAACCCATATAGAGACTTCTTTAACTTGCATACCAGTTCTTTCTTACCCTTCAGGGCAAAGCCTTCAGGTTGCTTCATGTAGATTTCCTCTTCGAGATCCCCATGAAGAAATGTTGTCTTCACATCCATCTGCTCTACCTCAAAATCAAAAGCAACAACAACAAATAAACGTAATCTAATAGAAGTTACCTTGGAAACAGAAGAAAAAATATCACCAAAATCAATTCTCGGCACCTGGGAATAATCTTTTGCTACCAATCAAGCTTTGTATTTCTCCACCTTCCCTTCTGCATTTGTCTTCTTCCTGAACACCCATTTGTTGCCAATGGTTTTACTTCCAATTGGTAGCTCCACCAGATCCCAAGCCTCATTTTTGTGCAAAGATGCCTTTTCATCAACCATGGCCTCTTTCCAGAGTTTGCTATCCTTTGAATCTACTACTTCCTCCATAGTTCTGGGATGATCGTCAATAATAGATAAAGCAAAATTTGAACAAAAAGCAGATGGACTATACCTTTATAGTTGCCTTCTTTCTCAAACTGATCTTCTCACACCTGGAGTTTGTGGCTCTTAATCTTCTAATTCCTCCTCTGCTGTAGAGTCTGATTCTTCCTCCTTTAGCTCAAACTCTATCTTCTCAGGTTTCTTTGGTTGAACTTCATGTTTAATAACATCTTTGACCTCTCTGAACACCACATCTCGGCTATACACAAGCTTCCTTGTTACTAGGTTCCCAAGCTTATAACCCTTTAAACCATCCTTATACCCAATAAATATGCACTTTTCATATTTACTATCCAACTTGGTTCGTTTCTCCTTTGGAACATGTACGTACATATGCATCACATCCAAATACCCTCAGATGTGAAAGAGAGGGTTTCTTACTAGTCCATACCTCTTGTGGAGTCTTATCCTACAACGCTAATAAAGGTGACTTGTTAACCAAGTAACATGCAATATCCACCGCCTCTGCCCAGAATTCCTATCCTAACCTGGCACCATTGAGCATGCTTCTTGCCCTTTCCGTCAACATCTTATTCATTCTTTCTGCAACTCCATTTTGTTGAGGTGTATATGGAGTAGTCTTCTATCGTGCTATACCACACTTCTTATAGAATTCTTCGAATTCCTTGCTATAAAACTCTCCACCATTATCTGTCCTCAGCACCTTTATCTTCTTCTCTTTCTGGTTTTCCACCAGAGCCTTAAATTCTTTAAACCTGTCAAAGACTTCAAATTTCTTCTTAAGGAAATATATCCATGTATTTCTTGAGAAGTCATCTATAAATGATACATAGTACCAGAACTTACCCAGTGATGGAACCTTCACAGATTCCAAACAATCACTGTGTACAAAGCTTTAATAATCTATTTCACCCTCTTACCACCAGAAGGGGAAAACTCACCTGATTCTACAACTTCCCATATAACAATTTTTATGGAAACAAAAATCCAGAGAGCCTATTACTCATACCTTCTACCATACCTTTACCATGAAGTATTCGAAGGCCCTTCTCTCCAATATGTCCAAGCCTTTGATGCCACAACATAGTCTTCTCTCCAGAGACCACTAGATTTTCTGCTCCACTTTCAAGAACCACAGAACTATTGTACCCATCAATAACAGTGCTACCTTGCAGCTTGTACAGAGTTCCAATCCGAACTCCCCACATCAATACCAGTGCTCCTCGAACCATTTTGCAGGTATCCCTCTCGAACATTGTTTTTACACCTACATCATCTAGCTTGCTTACAGAAATTAGATTTTTGGCTAATGCAAAAATATGTAGAACACCTGGAAGCATTCTAACCCTTCCACCTTGAACCTTCAACTTTACCTTTCCGTGACCAATGATTCTAGCCTTCCTGTCATCCCCCAAGAAGACATCACCACCATCATATTTCTCATACTCATAGAACCACTCTCTATGGGGAGTGAAGTGAAAGGATGCACTTAAGTCAATCAACCATGCCTCTTGATCTACATGTGTACTTGAAGTAGCCAAGTACACATCCCCACCTTCATCTGAGGTGGTTTTTGCCTCTGCAAAAGGAGCATCATTAGATCCTTTTCCTTTATCAGGAGCTTTAGATTTACAGTCCCTTTTGTAGTGTCCTTCCTTTCCACATTTCCAGCACACCACCTTTACATGTTTTCCTGGAGATTTAGATCTCCCACTCGATGACTTATTTTTGTTTCCTAATTCTGGACCATCCTCGTATAGACAAGGCCATCATCATTTTGGCTCTCCATATTTTTTCCGTCTCATCTTCCCTCCGTCAACAAAGGCTGAGACTATTTCATCAAAACTGCAGGCAGTTACATTGGCTACCTATTGCAATAGCACCAGAGTATCCAGCGAATCTGGTAGAGAACACAACAAAACTAATGCACTTATCTTCATCTGAAATTTTAATATCAACAGATAATAACTGACTTACCACAGTATTAAACGCATTTAGATGCTCTGTCACTGAGTCTCCATCTTTCATCCTCAGGTTATACAACTTTTTCCGCGGGAACAGTTTATTCACCAGAGACTTAGATTGGTACAAAGTCCCTAACTTGTCCCATAAAGCCTTCACCGTAGCTTCCCCTGATACATTCAACAATACTGAATCTGAGACACACAATCGATTTGTGCTCTTTTCCTTTTGATCCAACTTCTTCCATTCTTCATCGGACACTCTCGTTGGTTTAATACCCGGATCTATCGCGATCCACTAATCTTTATCCACCAACAAATCCTCCATCTTGAGTTTCCACAACTCAAAACTTTGACAATTAAATTTCTCGATCTCTATCTTTCCACTACTCGCCATCTTCTTTCACCACTAGAATCGATCTCACAGATCTCCCACTGAATAGGATCTACCACAGGCCCGAGTGAAACCCCTCAGCAACAAAGGTGTCCCCTTGAAGCCAAAACAACTCTGATACCAAATGTATGTTTTAACCTCGTATAGAAATTACCTGCATATGAATTCTAAAACACAGAAAATAAACAATGTGAGAGCATAACACATAAAACACATATACACAAAGATTTTCCCTTGGATCCCAAAATCAGGACTACAGCTTTATTTTTCATTATGTTCCTTTAAGTGTTACAATACATATTTATACATGCCAAAGCATCCAATACCATGGACTGAAAACTATCACGTCCAAAACCATGGACCGAAAACCATCGCGTCCAAAAAACATGTGTGAAAATCATGCACAAAACCATTGGTTGGTCCGACCAACCTAACATAGGGTCCAAAACCAAAATTTTCCAGGGCACCGCCCTGGACCCCATAAAGTGGGTTTATGGGTACCCCTCAAACCCCCTGTGACCCCTCCGCTACACAATCAGTGCAACAAAGGGGGGGCTCCACCCCCCCTAACCCCCCCAGTTAACTACGAGGGCTAGTTGTGGAAAGAATATAACACAACCCAACAATTACGGTGTTTGAACACACTCTAACAATATGACATGCAAGAAAAATATTTCGAAATTCTGAACTGGGAAAACATAAAGAAATAATAAGACTTGTGTTTTGGAATAAAGCTCGCTAGGTATGACTCCTCCAATGATTGAGCGATGGGATCATGCAGAAAAAATGGAGTATGCAAAAATTGAGGTACAAACTAATTTTCAATTTGTGCAGGGGAGTGATGAGGAGCCTTGGAAGATATAGTGTTATTCAGATTAGGACTGGAACTAGACTCAAGATTGTGAGAATCTAACATAACCATCAGCTTGGTCTGAAGTGTCTCAACATCTTGTGGAAGTTCTAGAACTTCAAAAGGTAGATCATTAAAAATTGGTGGCTTAGAAATATCAACAGTGGAAAGATTAGAGTCGCGACCAACTAAATCAATGAAGAGATCATGAAATCCATGATCAGAAAGTTCAAGATAAAAAATAGAAGCATATTCATGATCTTATGAATCACAAATAATGGAATATTGAGAACAAGAAATTTCACCCTATAATTATTCACAAAGATTAGATGATAGCTTGGAGAGATCAAGAAGAGAAGATTTTTCCTCTCTGCTTTCAGAAGTAAAACTGGCATCCCATGAGTTCTAAGAGTGATTGAAAATATCATCATTAGAAATTGATTCTTTGGAAGGTTCAACTGGAATGGCGGAATTTTGGAATATGTCAAGATAATGAGGGAGAGTTGTGGAAGGAGAAAAATAAACCTTCATCGCAAATTCTTTTTTAGAGATAGATTCCCACGTATAGTCATCGTAAATGATATCGTAGGTTTTCTTCTTAACACTAACTCCATCCTGAAATTGATCCTCATGAACATCAACAGAAAGAGTTGAAAAAGGTGAACCAAACAACTCACAATCAGGAGGACCAAATGAATCAACGGATGGAGGACAAGGAGATAACACATCATCGCAAACACCAGATTCGCAGTCCAAACCTGCGCTTAAATTCAGAGTATGTGGGGTGGGAGAAGATGGTGGTAAATCAATGGATGAACTTTCAAGTTCTCCCACCTCAACTTGCGGGAATGGAGTTGTTTGATGAGGAGAAGACGAAGAGTCACTTGGGACAATAACTTCCTTCGTCGCAGATTTAGGAGCTACAAAATTGAGGTATGTTAGGAGACTTTCGAAAGACTCATATTCTTGTGGATTCATCAAAATATGAAAAAAAAATTCAAATTTTTCTTTCATTAAATTCCAATCAACAACATATTCAGAAAATTCGAAACAAAAATGAATGAAACGATCATGGAAATCATTAAGAGATTCATCAATTTCTTTTCACAATCACATGATCTTGTTGAAAATAGAGTTATAATCATACTTGCCAAAGGCACAAAATATCTCTTTGACAAGATGGTTGAAAGAGTGTATGGAAGCAACTGGAAATGTGCAACACCATTCATTGACGGGTGCTTCAAATGTGAGAATGAACAACCTGCAAGCAACATCCTCACAGTGAATATTATGTTTTGTGCAAAATTTGAAAAAATGAGCGATGTGCTCGAGAATGGTATTTCTAGCCTCGCCATCCAACTTTATACTTGACATTATCCCCATAAGCACTTTTAGATTTGCGGTTCTAGAAAACATGTCAGGTTTAAGATTTGGGAAGAAATCATTAAAATTGCGGAAAGTTCAAACAGACATCATGGACTCAGCTTGCCTTTGGCCCTCCTTCTAGCGCCAAAAGTGTTGATGGTTCTAGACCCACCAACATTCATGGGATCTTCTTGATATCAAGTCCCAATTAGACCTCAGACCATTTGGTATAGGAGTCCCATCCGGAATACGACCAGGTTGTCGACGCAGTGGGTTTGAATGATGTCTTGGTTGCAATAACGCATAGAGTGGTGTATGGTGACTTTGGTGGGAGAAAGTGTGTGACTCTATAGAAAGTCGAGTGTAATGCATGAAGGTTATAAAACATGAAGGGAAAATCAGTGAGTCCCTTAGAAGCCTGTAATAGTACGCATCTTGAAAGGAACAAGCGAGCAAAAAGACATCAAAATCTAATTTGTGAAATAGTTCATAAGCTAACAGTGATGGAAGAAAACAACAACACGCATTCAACAAGATTTGTACCAATCCAAACAAAATAGTTCATAATCATAAGCATAATTTAAATAGCATACATTGAAAACATATGAAGAAAATTCCTGCTATAATCACAACATATGCATGAATATGTGTTGGCTCTAAGCTTTTATTAAGTGAAAGTTCTGATCATACATACACCATTGACACACCATTATCCCCAATAGTGGAACATGAAGTCAACACCTGTTCCTGCAAAGAAATAAACTCCCTCTATGCTATGGATAATCCAAGGCTCTCACAAATCCCAAGCTCCTGATTCTAAGCTAAAATCCTATCCAAAAGCTTGGCTACAAAATCCCCTTTACATGAGTTATGAGGGTCTATTTATAACAAAATGGTTGACTATTCACTTCCCCTTGTGGCTCTTGGACTTCCCTCATGACTCTTCAACTTCTTTACTAAACGACTCTTTAAATTCATTTCATCATGACTCCACATTCTAATATTGACATTTGTGATTCCACTTACAAATTAATGAAAAAATAATATTATAATACACTCGTACACATATAAGACAAAATTGGGTAGATCCAACTAGACAGTCTAATATGACAAAATAGTTAAGCTTGAGTTTGGGGAAAAAATATCTCAACAACTTCCATTTCTCAATTATGTAACAGTGCCAACATTTGTACTACGTGATGACATCCCAAAACTGTGCAATGGTGTCAGTCTGGAAGCAGACTCTACCCTCCATGGCATCTGGGTACACTGATTTGGAACTGGTTTTTGTTTCCTTCTTAAGTAGGAGACACATTGTATTGATTTGGACAGGGCCAACAATGTAATTCTACATATTATGTATGTTTACTTCAAGATCTTCCTTGATAGCTATATGTATAAAATATTCCAAGTATTTTTAACTATCCTTCTAGGCATGATTCTTAAGCATGATCTCCATGTGAGTCATCCGATGGGATCCTGTGAAATTTCTCCAAGAAGATCAGGATATTGTACAATCGTGCTTATGAGGCCTGAGTGTTGGAAATGAAAGGAGTTGTTTGTTATTATGGATGAGCATCTGAACCTTTTCTTTCTCCAAATCTGCCTCTTGCCTTGTATTCTTTCCCAATTCAATTAGTGCCCCTTTGTTTTGCATTGACCATTCATGCATGACAATAATAGTTTATTCTACAACCTTGAGAGTTTTGACACAATATTTACACTTCTACTACAACCCATGAGAGTGGACAACTTCCTTATGCAAGGTAATAAGCTCCTCATAAATATTTTGTATGGTCTCTTCGAGTGTCAATACTTCGTCGAGTATCGCTACCTTCAGTTCCTCCAAATAGACCTGTGTGGAAGTTTAATTATTTTCCTCTAATCGGAGTTGTTCTACCTCTTTCATAGTAGCCTACAAGTTCTTTGCAAACCTTTTGTTTTCAACCATCAAATAATTTGTGTTTGACTTTTCTACACCTGTGAAGACCAATTTAGTTGCGGCAATGGTATTTAGATTCTTCTTGGTGTCTTTCACAATCGCCCTTTCTCTGATGTATCCAGGAGATGCGAGGTCATCTAGAAAATTTTTCTTCCATGCTTGTACAATCCTTTTCTAAAGCTCGTCATAAGTCAGATTGTACATGTCCATAACTAAACCATCATCGAGAGGAACAATTTCCTCTTCCTCGCTTGGAGCTTTCTCTGCCAGGGGATGGGGAGACTGAATTGTGACCTAATGTGTACTTGGCATCAAGTCCACATCTTGATTTTGTAGCTTAGGTTCCTCCTCCAAGTCTTGGATTTCAATAAACTCCTCAATATCTCAAGCAAGCTCTTTATCCTACATTTGTTTTCTCTCCTCCTCTCATTGTTGGTTCTTCTCTTGTTCTTCAACTTGTATTCACATTATTTCTTCAGCTATTCATTTTCACCTTTGTTCTTCTTTCTTCTTCTGCCTATCTTCATCTAATCTCTTCTACTCTCACTCTTCCCTATGATTTTTTTTTTCTTCCTGCAACATATGTTTCCTCTTCTTCTTTGTTGTTATGTCCGCTCTCATAATGACTAGATCTTCTTTCATCTTGTAGATTTTCTCTCCCCCTAGATTGTGCACAACCTTCCTCTTTCCCTTCTCACACATTGGGTTGCACTCTTCTGCTGGTGCTGCTTCTGGAGTGATTTCTTTATGCGGAGTAACTTGTGAAGTTCCTCCAAAATTGACCGGCTGACGAGACTTGGAGGTATTGTAAAAATTCTTCCATGGTTCCTCCTCCAACCAGTGGAAGGTATCGCTTAGCCACTGGAAATGAATCTTTGCACAATGATCTCTACAAACATTTTGGGGATCGTATGGATTGAATTCCATAGTACCAAATGCAAAATTTTATTTTTCCTTTCCTTCGGTACCCGCGACTTTTAGATTCTTAATCTCATACTATCTAATTTGCATAGGAAGAGTTGGTCAAGGTGCTTTCTTCTGCATGTACAAATATTATAACAACCCTATGGAGAGATGATACCAAAATTCTTGCATGACTAACTTATCTTTTTCATACCTAGGTAAAGATGTGGAGACTTTTGTCCACCGAATATCCTAAGGAAAGTGTCATCTAGTGAGGCAAACCGATCTACTATCTCTAACACTGATTCCATTGCCCCACGTGGCATGTAAGGTGCCTCTTACTCAAAGATCATTTTGTACAATGGAATGAGGAAGTCATCAGTTAACTTCTCCATTACTCCTTTGTGGCCACACTCTAAAAGCATCTTGCAATAAACATACACGATAGGCTCCCATGGTGTCCAAGTCCAATTGATGCCAAAGAATGCATTATGTGTACAAAATGCATCTAGTAGATAGGAAGACATGTAAAATATGGCTTTCCCACCCTTGGGGGGACTAAGGGCATTAGATACATGGATTTGCAGCTGCTGAGATGAAAAATCTGACTAGTTGAATTGATTTCCTTCATTTACAACCTCAAGTAGGAATGTCCACCCTTCAAGAAAGGTCTTGGTGCTTTGTTGGCCGTAGATTCTGCAACATAGAAATATCAAGAGATGATAGACCCTCCTGAGAGATTTTTTCTTATAGGTGTTGGTGGGTGATCCGAATTGGATCCATTAAAGACTGGTAAAGAACCATGATTGTATCAGGTCGGGACGAATCTCTAAAAATTCCAAAAACAGCAACCAAAAACACCTTGAACCAGTGGCAATGGTAGCTAGCGTGGAACAACGAGGACCTTGGTCAAAACGTGCTAATCGAGGCCCATGGAGACTGCGCAGGAGGTCAAAGTAGCCCCTAGGAGCCCTAAATCAAGAAAATGAGGTGATTTTTGATGAGCGATTCGTTGGGCGAATAGGGCTGAAATGGAGGAGCCTTAAGCACTCGGTCGCATTGGGAGTCGGAGAACCGCGAGCGAAGAAACGAAAAGCACTAATTGTACAAGGTGGGACCTGCTCTCTAGAAACCAACAGTATTGGTCGAGGTGCCCTCAAACGGTAAACGGTTTTGGAGAAGAGCAAAGAAATCCCACTCAACGATCAACGTGTGGCGGTGGAGGTGAGAGAAAACCGTTGTTGATTGCGCGTTATTGGTCGAGCAAGTCAACCATGCGGGACATGCGTATGACGTTGGATTTGGAGGAGCCCAGATCGAACGGCTGAGATTGTGCCCGATGGAGGAAGAGGAATCGACAGGGAATTAAGCCATGCTTTAAAGGGATTTGGAATCCATTTGACCGCCACGGTGGAGGAAGAACGCATCCACGACGTAACTGAAGAAATGGACCGACGAGCAAGCTGGTGCTGTTCAGATGAGGACACATGGCCACTCCCTGAGCATTCATGCTGACACCAAACAGGGAACTCTAAGCGTAGTTGCAGAAGGCAGATCGACAGAGACAGAAGAGGAACCGAACAGGCATGGAAACTGTTAGCTTCCTATACCAATAGGTTTCATTTTTCATGATTGACTGGAGAAGTGCCAAATATGTTCATCCTTCTCATGCTGCAAAGGTTCCATATTTTGAAGAATTTCACTATGTATAGGTGGTTAACTCTTGCCACAGTTGATGATTAGCCAGACAGCCTAATCCTAGCTAGATCATGTTTGAATTTACTTGTCTTAGAATAGAGAATAAAGGTCTGCACAAACAGTTTAAGCTTGGTAGACAAGTAGTTAGGCAGAGAAGCAAAGGGTCTCAACAGCTTAATCTGAGCCTTGGAAGAAATAAGGGTAGACTTAGATAGAAGGGCAGCTAAAAGAAAAAAGAAGAATCAGGGGTTGCTAGTACAAGTGTACCCAATGAAAATGAAGACAAAATGTTAGCTATACTAGGTTGGTTAGGCAGTTTTGATGGTATAGAAGCATGGTTTGTGAGAAATTTGCTCCTTTGGAACAAGTTGCCATCTCATAAAATCATAAGGTACCATGGCAAGGTGGCTACAAAACAAATGGAGCATGACTAATCCCCCTCCCCATTTTCCCAAGAAACACTTACTAACATTCCCCCAAGGGCAATGAGATCTGCTCATTACCTTTAGACCACTTCATCCCATGGAAAATTTAAGTGAAAATGTGTTTTCACCTAGGCAAAACAAGCCACAATTCTTGTGTAAAAAGTCTTTATTCCATTTTTCCAAAGTTTCCTAAAACTTCACCACTTGTCATCCTTTCATTCCCCCCTTGGCCTAAGTTTTCACTCTATAAAACTTAGCCTAAACCATACAAACCCATCCCACATAATCATATTAACCTACTAACTTTATTATATAGCTCCTATGTACATTCCCCTCCCTCCCTATGTAAAAAAACACAAAAATCCCAAAAAAATCTAATACCCCAACCCCTGGCTAAACTATAGCCATATTTTAATTTTTTCTAGGGAGCTATTGGTCCACCAGGGGCCAATAACAACCCTCCATGTGCCCATCAGGACTTATTTGGCCTCTGGCTAAATAAAATAGCTGAAACCCACATTTTCCCCCAAAAACCCACTTTTCCAAAGTCCGAAATACACCAGAAAACCTTACAAATCGCAAAATATTAAAGCGGGTCTCCCGTCGCTAACCTTCCGCCACCTCCATCACCCACCAACCGTCCGATCAGCACTCCCAGATCCAACGATGGTTGGCGATTTCAGAAGCCCCAACTTGCCGAACGATAGTGTCCGGGGGATGGGAGGTATTTCCTTCATACCGAGGACGCGTGTCAAGCGCCCGGTGTGTTCGAAGCCCCCTCCACCGAAACCACTTCCCCCCAAAAGCAGTGCGAGGAATACCACTTACCACCCACCCGCCTCCCTACTGATGTCATGCCCACGTCACTTGATGATGTCACCCACCATGTCACCCGCCATGTCATATGCCACATCACCTAGCATGTCAGCATCCATACCCCGCTACACGACAAAATGACATCATGCTGACATCATCCAAAAAAGTGACCCTAACCCGCCAAAGTCAAATTTTCGGGTAAAAAGGGTGAAAACGATTGTTTTTACCACTTACCTTAGTTTTCTCCAAGCAACCTGTGCATGCAAAATTACGTGCAAAGCACTATTTTCAACCATTCAAGTCCGCCAACCAGCAAGTTAATTACACAGCTCGGCCCCTTGGCTCACCTGGTCACCTGAAAATTGGCCATTCCACTGAGAAAGCAGGTATTTACGAAAATTTGCCCCCGACCCTATTTTTCATTGCTTTTCTCTATAAAATTGGCCATAGAACCTATAAATTTGAAAAGAAGAACACTGTGTTGCTGCCCAAATTATCCCAGAACCTCCGTCTTGCTAAAATTCACCACAAAATCACACAGTGAGCTAAAATTGAGCTTGTTTGGCCCTGCAAACTCTCCAAGAAACCTCAAAAGCTGCCTTTTGCCCACAATTGAAGCCCATTGTGCCAAAGAAGCCCATAGCTCCTATTTCTCCAGCTGACTTCAATCCATAGAGCTAAATTGAAGCCAACAAACTAGTTTCAACGGTGAAAATCCCAGAGAAATCCACAGAGCCATCGTTCTGCCCATTTTGCCTACACAGATTCAAAAGTTCCAATTTTAAAAGCAACAGAGCTTAGCCATGGCAGGTCCAATGGCCTTAAACATCACTCCCCTCAATGCACCCCACAAAGAGTTGGAACATTTGCCCTTGGTTGATAGAGATTATCTAATCCAAGACCTAGTAGGCTACCAAAACCATCTTCAAGCAGTCTGTGAGCTCAGAAATAGTTACTTAAATCAAGATGATGTTTATGGCATTTGGGAATCAATCTACCCAGATACTACCTCCCCTCTATGAATATATTCCCTGAGATCATTCACCTCTGTTGTGAGAACTACGAGACAACAAACAGGGCAGTTAAGAGTCCATCTGGGACTACTCTTTTTTATATTACTCCTGACTCTATAAATCAGATGCTGAACTTCAAACCAACCCACCTCCAGTTTCCTCTTACCATGAAGTACTTGCTGGATGAAGGTCCCAAACTCTCCAGCTCAGAGAACTAGAATTGCCAAAGTGTTCATGAGAGCAGATAGCCAGCCTAAGGAGCCACCTCCTTTTCATTATCCCTGTTTCACTGAAATGGGTAGATTAGTGTTTGATATGATATCTTTTGTATTGGGGTTCAAGACAAGTGAGCATATTGATGAAACCATACTGGTTATGATGTCTATCTTTACCCCAGGGTAGCCCCCTGCTGTCAAACACAACTATGCCAAGTTTATTGCCAACAAGATGCATGACCAATTGTTGAGGCTAGATAGGGAGGGAATCTTCAAATATTCTTCCTATATCTATCATCTATTTTTATATTACCAGCCAGATACTTCCAATTCCCATTAGAAAATTGGACCGTAAAGGGAAAGGAGGTCTGTGATTTTTTGGACCCAATCTTTCATTGATGTTCAAGCTCTCCCTACTCTTTGTGAGTTTTGATTATTGTATACCCAGTCTCTTCTCTCTTGATGAGGACTCCTCCTCCCAGACTGACACATGATATGCAAAAAATACTACAGCTCTCCAAAAACTATAAAATAGGTGACTGGTACTTTTACCAGAATCACACTATTCTGAGGATATATGGCTGGGAGCTATGCCCCTACAGGCTACCCAGATATGTGCCAATGAGACTGTTTGTCCTGGAATATTTCAGGAAATTCATCAATTCAGATCTGAGTCACTTCCATAGCACAAAGAAAAAGGCCCGATTGAAACTCAGAGACCAGTTAGGCCCCTTTTTTATGAACAAGAAAGAGGGATGGAATGATGCTGATGAACTATTGGGTCAAACATTCAGACTCAAGAGAAGCTTTTGGTGGGTACCCTATGACCCATATGGCTTTATCAATGCAAGAAGGGTAAAATATAGGCTGGCACCCTATGAACACTGCAGCATCCCTGACATAGAAAAGTATGCCAACCAAGATGAGTGGTTGGAGGGCACACTAGTTGAAGAGTTAACTGAGGAAGAAAAAATGGAAAAAACCATGAAAGATTTGGAAAAAACTCTTGACTTGGATTCTTTTGGGTAGGTGTCTTTCAAAAAGCCACAACAAACTGGGGAAAGCTCATCAACTGCCACAACTGCACAACAGGTTGCCTAGGAAAGGACTACACCAACAACAGGGACAACAACGGGCAAGGAGTTGATAGTTGCAGAACAAGAAACCATGGAGGAATAGCCTACTACCTCAAAGGAACACAGTCAAGGGCAAGCCCCTTCACTATAGACACAAGCACTAAAGGTACCAGCACTGCAGACTCCTCTTCCTGAGGAGAGAAGTAAGAAAAGGGACTGAGAAGAGACCACACCTACAAGTGGGTCAACAGGGCAGCAAGAGGCCAAGAGGCAAAGGGTGGATCCTCCTGAAGAGGACACTATGGCAGACATCACTGAAAGCACAAGAGAAGAGAGGGCCATTAGCCAACAAACTTCTGCTAGCTCTCACAAACAAGAAAGGGAGAGGCAGCATGGAATGGAAGTCTCCTCCTCAAGGTCACAAGCCAAGAAACCATCAGACATCAAACAGTCATTCATCGAGATTAAGGCTCAAAATGGGTCACTAAGAATTCATTTATATGATCAGTTTCTTAAGATGACACCCTCCAAACAGCATAGATTAATGGCACCCTATGACATCAAGGAGGAGAAAATGATTTTAAGTCATTTCAAGCGCAAGGTTCAGCAGCCACAGTCTACTGCTGATTACATAAGGACCAATCTAAAGGTCCTTGCCAAAGACATACACCCAATGGACCAAATAGAATTGCACAAACAAACGGGTGAAATGGTCTATGCTACACTGGCATACAAGGCAATGCTGGCCCACCAATTAAAAGAGTCATTGAGTAATACATCTGCTCAATTGGATTTGGAGAAGATCTCCTCTAGCCAAAGACAATAGAATAAAGACTCTGGAAGAAATAATTGTTGAGTTGGGACATGATCCCAAGGATGCCAAAGGCATCAAAGCATTGATCAAAAAGAAGGAGGAAGATATTGATGCCCTTAGAAATCAATTGAAGCTGCCTGTCATGGATTTATTGATGAGAATGAACCAAAGGCCAATGCAGACAGAGCAAGAGTTAGAGAAAGCAGTGCAAACTAAGTAGGGAGAGTCGACCTCCCAGCCACCCGAAACAGCTCCAACAATTGTCTCTACTCCCCCCAAAGACACAGCAGCAAACCCTCCCACTAAGCCAGCATCAACAACAGGTAAAACAACTACAGATGCTATAGCAGCAACAACAACAGAGCCTGAGACCAGCATGAGGATGGAAGAAATGATGATGGCAGTGAAAGTGCTAGAAGCTCAAATGTCAGAGCTCAAAGAGACAAAAGAAAGACTAGCCAAGCTAGAAGTGAGCTATGACAAATCAAAAATAACAATGGCAGAGAAGACCAAAGAGGTGAAGGCCCTGGAGAGCAAGGTGAAATCACTGGAAAAGGATCTCACCTTGCATAAACCTCTGGCAGACATTAAAATTATTTTGTGGACCAAGATTGGCCAGTCCATTACTCACCAATGGCGATCAATTCAGACAATATATGAACAAATTGAATTAATAGAAAGGGCACAAGAGCAAATGCAAAGGGCCTGGGCATCATTAGGAAATAAGCCTGAGCAGGCCAATAGGATCATCCATTTTTTGAACACCAATACTAAGGAACAATTAGCAGCTTTGGAGATCACTGACAGGACAGGCACCATTTTGACAATAAAGAAGGTGCTAACAATTGGAAATCTTATACAGACTTTGGAAAGAAAGTGTCAAGAGATGCAGATGGATATTAATGCCTTCACAGAGAAATTCACAAACTTGCAGCAAAAGGGTCTACCCAGTTTAGTAACAAGCAACCAAAAACTATTATCACATCAACAATATGCTCATCGGGTGAACATGTATGTAACAAATCAGATCACTGCATCATCCAGCAGCTCAAAAGACACAGGACCTCCTTCCGGACAGAGATTGTATGACAAATTGGAGAATTTTTTTTTTATAGAACATGAAATAAATCATCTTTTTGAAGTCAAGCCTCATTTTTACAGGTATACTGATGCTGATGAAATACTTGTAAAAATACAAAGACATCAGTTGCCTACAGAACAGTGGTGGAAAAGTATGTTGGAAGTTTTGCCTAAGTAAATTTGGATCTTTTTGCCTATGTACACCTGGTCAAAGAGCAAGACACGTGGCAGATATGAAGGAGGGAGCTCAATGTTAGAATATTATATATTACGGAGCAATGGAACACATGAAATAATGCAAAAATATAAACACAAAAAACGCACAAAACAAGAGAGACACAGATATACGTGGTTCACCCAGTTTGGGCTACGTCCACCCCGAACAGCCAGTCCTTCCTTTCTATTATCCAGCAAAATGAAGAGACACAACCTACAACAAATCCGCTGTAATATCCTCTGTCTTCTCTCACATTCTCACCTCTCTGTTTCTCGCTCACACAGAATACACATCTATCTCACAGCCTCAAATACAATG
>APFE030248956.1:218329-229556 GCA_000404065.3 Pinus taeda
ATTCATTTCTGTCATAAATACCACATTACCTTGGGCCATTCCATAGCCTATTACCCTCAAGGTAATGGCCTAGCTGAATCCTCCAATAAGAGCTTGATCAACATCATTAAGAAAGTCTTGGAGGAGAACAAGAAAAACTGGCATAAAAAGCTTGTGAATGCCCTATGGGCAGACAGATTGACCACCAAGAGATCTATTGGAACCAGTCCCTATCAATTGGTTTATGGAATGGAGGCAGTATTCCCTTCTTCTTTGGGAATCCCAGTGATAAAGTTGCTACAAGAGATACAAGCAGAACCTAATGATATTCAGAGAAGGATCAATCAAACTATTCACTTGCAGCAGACAAGAGAAGAGGTTTATCATAGAGCCCAAGTCCTACAACAAAAGCTTAAAAAATTATTTGATAAAAGAACCAAAGTAGAGGATTTCTTCATTGGGGATAAAGTTTTAAAATGGGATTCCAGAAGAGAAGATAGGGGAAAACATGGAAAATTTGATTTCCTATGGAGAGGACCATTTATCATTCAGATTGTACAAGGAAACAACACCTACTTTTTGAAAAGCCTTGATGGTACAGAGGTAGAAGAGGGACCAATCAATGTTAGAATGCTGAAGCATTACTTTGATCCACCTTGTTAAAAATACCAGCACTTTAATTTGTACATAGTAGTGCTTACTTTCTGCAATTTATTACAGAAATAGGGTAGGGAATAAGTTACAGCAAATTTTGAGGAAAAGGTAAGGAATTGGGCCACCTTTGGGTATTGCATTTTTAGCATAGCAGAAGAAGCTAAAGAATCATACTTGAGAGCTGTGAAAATGATGAGGAATAATCAAACAGAGTACCCAAAACAGAGCTGCAATTTTTAGTGTGAGTTCATAAGAAATACAGGCATTACAGAGGAGCCATTTTCTGAACAAGAAAAGGAGAAATTTCATAATACAGCAAAGAAATAAATATAAGGCCATCTGACCTATTGTTCTTGACTTTTCACTAGGAAAATCCATCCCCAAGTGGAGCCAATATTAGCTTCCTATACCAATAGGTTTCATTTTTCATGATTGACTGGAGAAGTGCCAAATATGTTCATCCTTCTCATGCTGCAAAGGTTTCATATTTTGAAGAATTTCACTATGTATAGGTGGTTAACTCTTGCCACAGTTGATGATTAGCCAGACAGCCTAATCCTGGATAGATCATGTTTGAATTTACTTGTCTTAGAATAGAGAATAAAGGTCTGCACAAACAGTTTAAGCTTGGCAGACAAGTAGTTAGGAAGAGAAGCAAAGGGTCTCAACAGCTTAATCTGAGCCCTGGAAGAAATAAGGGTAGACTTAGATAGAAGGGCAGCTAAAAGAAAAAAGAAGAATCAGGGGTTTCTAGTACAAGTGCACCCAATGAAAATGAAGACAAAATGTTAGCTATACTAGGTTGGGTAGGCAGTTTTGATGGTATAGAAGCATGGTTTGTGAGCAATTCGCTCCTTTGGAACAAGTTGTCATCTCATAAAATCATAAGGTACCATGGCAAGGTGGCTACAAAACAAATGGAGCATGACTAATTCCCCTCCCCATTTTCTCAAGAAACACTTACTAACATTCCCCCAAGGGCAATAAGATCTGCTCATTACCTTTAGACCACTTCATCCCATGGAAAAGTTAAGTGAAAATGTGTTTTCACCTAGGAAAAACAAGCCACATTTCTTGTGTAAAAAGTCTTTATTCCATTTTGCCAAAGTTTCCTAAAACTTCACCACTTGTCATCCTTTCATTCCCCCCTTGGCCTAAGTTTTCACTCTATAAAACTTAGCCTAAACCATACAAACCCATCCCACATAATCACATTAACCTACTAACCTTATTATATAGCTCCTATGTACATTCCCCTCACCACTACGTATAAAAACACAAAAATCCTAAAACAATATAATACCCCGACCCCTGGCTAAACAATAACCATATTTTAAACTTTTCTAGGGAGTTATTGGTCCACGAGGGGCCAATAATAACCCTCCATGTGCCCATCGGGACTTATTTGGCCTCTGGCTAAATAAAATAGCTGAAACCTGCATTTTCCCCCCAAAACCCACTTTTACAAAGTCCGAAAACACTAGAAAACCTTACAAATCACAAAAAATTAAAGCGGGTCTCTCGCCGCTAACCTTCCGCCACCTACATCACCCGCCAACTGTCCGATCGGCACTCCCAGATCCGACGGTGGTCGACGACTTTGGAAGCCTCAACTTGCCAAACGATAGCATCCGAGGGATGGGCGGTATTTCCACCGTACTGAGGATGCGTGTCAAGCGCCCGGTGTGTTCGGAGCCCCCTCCCCTGAAACCACTTCCCCCCAAAAGTGGTGTGGGGAATACAACTTACCACCCGCATGCCTCCCTGCTGACATCATGCCCACGTCACTTAATGACATCACCCGCCATGTCACCTGCCACGTCATATGCCACGTCACCTACCATGTCAACATCCGTACCCCGCTACACAACAAAATGACGTCAAGCTGACGTCATCCGAAAAAAGCGCCGCTAACCCGCCAAAGTCAAATTTTCGGGTAAAATGGGTGAAAACGTTTGTTTTTACCACTTACCTTAGTTTTCTCCAAGCGACCTGTGCATGCAAAATTACATGAAAAACACTATTTTCGACCGTTCAAGTCCGCCAACCAACAAGTTAATTACACAGCTTGGCCCCTTCGCTCACCTAGTCACCTGCAAATTGGCCATTCCGCCAAGAAAGCAGGTATTTACGACAATTTGCCCCCGACCCTATTTTTCATTGCTTTTCTCTGTAAAATTGGCCACAAAACCTATAAATTTGAAAACAAGAACACTGTGTTGCTGCCCAAATTATCCCAGAACCTCTGTCTTGCTAAAATTCACCACAAAATCACACAGTGAGCTAAAATTGAGCTTGTTCGGCCCTGCAAACTCTCCAAGAAACCCCGAACTTGCCTTTTGTTCACAATTGAAGCCCATTGTGCCAAAGAAGCCCATAGCTCCTGTTTCTCCAGCTGACTTCAATCCACAGAGCTAAATTGAAGCCAACAAACCAGTTTCAACGGTGAAAATCCTGGAGAAATCCATAGAGCCATCGTTCTGCCCATTTTTCCTACACAGATTCAAAAGTTCCAATTTTAAAAGCAACAAAGCTTAGCCATGGAAGGTCCAATGGCCTTAAACATCACTCCCCTCAATGCACCCCACAAAGAGTTGGAACATTTTCCCTCGGCTGATAGAGATTACCTAATCCAAGACCTAGTAGGCTACCAAAACCATCTTCAAGCAGTCTGTGAGCTCATAAATAGTTACTTAAATCAAGACGATGTTTATGGCATTTGGGAATCAAATCTACCCAGATACTACCTCCCCTCTGTGAATATATTCCTTGAGATCATTCACCTCTGTTGTGAGAACTATGAGCCAACAAATAGGGCAGTTAAGAGTCCATCTGGGACTACTCTTTTTTATATTACTCCTAACTCTATAAATCATATGTTGAACTTCAAACCAACCCACCTCCAGTTTCCTCTTACCATGAAGTACTTGCTGGATGAAGGTCCCAAACTCTCCAGCTCAGAGATAACTAGAATTCCCAAAGTGTTCATGAGAGCAGATAGCCAGCCTAAGGAGCCACCTCCTTTTCACTATGCCTGTTTCACTGAAATGGGTAGATTAGTGGTTGATATGATATATTTTGCATTGGGGTTCAAGACAAGTGAGCATATTGATGAAACCATACTAGTTATGATGTCTATCTTTACCCCAGGGCAGCCCCCTGCTATCAAATACAACTATGCCAAGTTTATTGCCAACAAGATGCATGACCAATTGTTGAGGCTAGATAGGGAGGGAATCTTCAAATATTCTTCCTATATCTATCATCTATTTTTATATTACCAGCTAGATATCTTCCAATTCCCCATTAGAAAATTGGACCGTAAAGGGGAAAGGAGGTCTGTGATTTTTTGGACCCCAATCTTTCATGATGTTCGCAGCTCTCCCTACTCTTATTGTGAGTTTGTTGATTGATTTGTATACCCAGTCTCTTCTCTCTTGATGAGAACTCCTCTTCCCAGAATGACACATGATATGCAAAAAATGCTACAGCTCTCCAAAAACTATAAAATAGGTGAATGGTACTTTTACCAGAATCACACTATTCTGAGGATATATGGCTGTGAGCTATGCCCCTACAGGCTGCCTAGATATGTGCCAATGAGACTGCTTGCCATGGAATATTTCAGGAAATTCATCAATTCAGATCTGAGTCACTTCCATACCACAAAGAAAAAGGCTCGATTGAAACTCAGAGACCAGTTAGGCCCCTTTGTTATGAACAAGAAAGAGGGATGGAAGGATGTTGATGAACTATTGGGTCAAACATTCTGACTCGAGAAGCTTTTGGTGGGTATCCTATGACCCATATGGCTTTATCAATGTAAGAAGGGTAAAATATAGGCTGGCACCCTATGAACACTGCAGCATCCCTGACATAGAAAAGTATGCCAACCTAGATGAGTGGTTGGAGGGCACACTAGTTGAAGAGTTAATTGAGGAAGAAAAAATGGAACAAAGCATGAAAGATTTGGAAAAAACTCTTGACTTGGATTCTTTTGGGCAGGTGTCTTTCAAAAAGCCACAGCAAACTGGGGAAAGCTCATCAACTACCACAACTACACAAAAAGTTGCCCAGGAAAGGACTACACCAACAACAAGGAAAACAAAGGGTAAGGAGTTGATAGTTGCATAACAAGAAACCATGGAGGAACAGCCTACTACCTCAAAGGAACACAGTCAAGGGCAAGCCCCTTCACTACAGACACAAGCACCAGAGGTACCAGCACTGTAGACTCCTGTTCCTGAGGAGAGAAGAAAAGGGACGGAGAAGAGACCACACCTGCAAGTGGGTCAACAGGGTAGCAAGAGGCCAAGAGGCAAAGGGTAGATCCTCCTGAAGAGGACACTATGGAAGACATCACTGAAAGCACAAGAGAAGAGAGGGCCATCAGCCAACAGACTTCTGCTAGCTCTCACAAACAAGAAAGGGAGAGGCAGCATGGAATGGAAGTCTCCTCCTCAAGGTCGCAAGCCAAGAAACCATCAGACATCAAACAGTCATTCATGGAGATTAAGGCTCAAAATGAGTCACTAAGAATTTAGTTATATGATCAGTTTCTTAAGATGACACCCTCCAAACAGAATAGACTAATGGCAGCCTATGACATCAAGGAGGAGAAAATGATTTTAAGTCATTTCAAGCCCAAGGTTCAGCAACCACAGTCTGTAGCTAATTACATAAGGACCAATCTAGAGATCCTTGCCAAAGACATACACCCAATGGACCAAATAGAATTGCACAAACAAACGGGTGAAATGGTCTATGCTACACTGGCATACAAGGCAATGCTGGCCCACCAATTAAAAGAGTCATTAAGTAATACATTTTCTCAATTGGATTTGGAGAAGATCCCTTCTCTAGCCAAAGAAAATTGAATAAAGACTCTGGAAAAAATAATTGTTGAGTTGGGACATGATCCCAAGGATGCCAAAGGCATCAAAGCATTGATAAAAAAGGAGGAAGATATTGCTGCCCTTAGAAAGAAATTGAAGCTGCTTGTCACCATGCATCCCCAAACAACAGAACTAGCACAAGAAAAAGCAGAAGAGGATGTCATGGATTTATTGATGAGAATGAACCAAAGGCTAATGCAGACAGAGCAAGAGTTGGATAAATCATTGCAAACTAAGCAGGGAGAGTCGACCTCCCAGCCACCCGAAACAGCTCCAACAATTGTCTCTGCTCCCCCCACAGACACAGTAGCAAACCCTCCCACTGAGCCATCATCAACAATAGGTACAACAACTACAGATGCTACAACAACAACAACAACAGAGCCTGAGACCAGCATGAGGATGGAAGAAATGACGAAGGCAGTGAAAGAGCTAGAAGCTCAAATTTCAGAGCTCCAAGAGACAAAAGAATGACTAGCCAAGCTAGAAGTGAGCTATGACAAATCAAAAATAACAGTGGCAGAGAAGACCAGAGAGGTGAAGGCCCTGGAGAGCAAGGTGAAATCACTGGAAAAGGATCTCACCTTGCATAAACCTCTAGCAAACATTAAAATGATTTTGTGGACCAAGATTGGCCAGTCCATTACTGACCAATGGTGATCAATTCAGACAATATATGAACAAATTGGATTAATAAAAAGGGCACAAGAGAAAATGCAAAGGGCCTGGGCATCATTAGGAAATATGCCTGAGCAGGCCAATAGGCTCATCCATTTTTTGAACACCAATACTAAGGAACAATTAGCAGCTTTGGAGATCACTGATAGGACAGGCACCATTTTGACAATAAAGAAGGTGCTAACAATGAGAAATCTTATACAGACTTTGGAAAGAAAGTGTCAAGAGATGCAGATGGATATTAATGCCTTCACAGAGAAATTCACAAACTTGCATCAAAAGGGTCTACCCAGTTTAGTAACAAGCAACCAAAAATTGTTATCACATCAACAGTATGCTCATCGGGTGAACATGTATGTAACAAATCATATCATTGCATCATCCAACAGCTCAGAAGACACAGGACCTCCTTCCGAATAGAGCTTGTATGGCAAATTGGAGAATTTGTTTTTTATAGAACATGAAATAAATCATCTTTTTGAAGTCAAGCCTCATTTTTACAGGTATACTGATGCTGATGAAATACTTGTAAAAATACAAAGACATAAGTTGCCTACAGAACAGTGGTGGCAAAGTATGCTGGAAGTTTTTGCCTAAGTAGATTTGGATCTTTTTGCCTATGTACACTTGGTCAAAGAGCAAGACACGTGGCAGATATGAAGGAGGGAGCTCAAGAGAGGATCAGGACACATTAAAGATGAATCAAGATCAGGTGAACAGATCAGGACAGCAACGTAGGAAAGCAAATCAAGGACATAACTACTACCCTAATTCCTGGGTGAAAAGTCTAAAATATCTTGTCAGTTAAAGCAGCCAACACAGCCACAATAACTCCTACCTTTATTTCTGCATTTATTTATCTGACAAAGTAGTTGAAGGAAGTTATTGCTCCTTATCTTATCCTCAAGATATTTTGTAAACTCTCTTTTTGTATAAATACCCCCGCAAAGAATGTATTCAGGGTTGGTGATTCTCCTATTGAACTGCACTGCAACTCTGATATTTATTAATACAAAGGCTGTTGAGATGCATTGCTGCTGGACCTTTTGACTGTGGATTTGATGATTCTGAGCTCTGCAACAGAATTCATGTGTCTTTCTTTTGATCAATAAGTTATTCTAAACTATGTCTTTGTGTTTTCTATGTTTGCAAATCTCATATATGTTTCATAATCTTAAAAACAGGGAAAAAGAATAGCCCAGAACTTGTTTAAATACACTCTGTGTTCAATTCCTGTTGTTCTTTATGTTTTCTTCACAATTAGCATAAATAGAAATTCTTAAATGCTTATGTTTCTACTAATTCCTTAATTTTGAAAATTGTCAAGGAATTCATCACTACTCCTTGAAAATATTCAAGCACCTTCCCTCTGTCACCATGATAAAGGATTCTTGACTGCCCTTTATCCCTTGGCTTACACCCCATCAATCACTAGCTTTCAATATTGTTCCAAAACTGATTATCCTGCTCTATAGTATTGCCCATCATCACAAAATCACACTCAGTAGTCCATCTTCATAAACTCCATTGCCCAATGGAATAAACTCTTTCAGACTTGCATCCTACCTCTATTTGAAATCACCATCCAAACCCATTTAAAACAAACCTCTAAACTTCATAACTAGCATAAAAACTTCAAATAAACAAAGTTAAATTATATAGAGAGAGCCCTCTCTGGATGCAGTTTGGCTAGAAATTGCATCTAAAAGATTGGTCAGTGGTTACCTCAGCCGTATTCCCTTTTCTCACAAGTTTTGGGGAACAACCTGAGTGATAACAGAAATGAATGGCTAAAAGCCATGAATGGAGACATAATACACATTCAAGTGGAAGTCAGAGTGAGATCCGAGAGACGAAGGGAAAAGACCAAAATCCCGAGAGGAGGACAGAATACATAGAGAAGAAGGTAGTAAAGCAAGAGAAAAGCAGGACAAGACAGAGCGCTGAGCTAATGCAGCAACAGCATCAAGCACCGCCAAGCTTGAGAGATTCAAGCCATCCCATAGAGGAATTTGTCGGGATCGAGCATCACATTTGGCTCCTTCCACTGTAGACCAGAAGGTCATAGAGCTAGTGGGAAGAAGAGTCTGTGTACTCTAGTGGCTTGGGGAATCCAAGAACCACCCTGCCAAGCAAAACCTGCTTCAGGAGAACTCACATTGAGTCCCTGTATTGTAGTTCTTTGTTTAAAGACACAATAAAAACAAGGCCACCACTAAAAGTTGGACCGGAGACATAGCCCTGGAGAATAGGGTGAACTCCTTATTAAAATTGCTTGTGTCTTTGTGATTTCTTACTGTATTCCTCTCTTGTCTTTCCATTTGAAATGTCTGTGTATTGGCAATATGATCGATCCGTTGCTTAAATAACATAGAACACACACTAGCACATGAGTCTATAATACCTTTTGTTTAATAAAACTTTAAGTGATGTCACTCATAGGGTGAATATCAGATCAAGTAGTATCAGAGTTGTACACTGTAAGGTTAGACAAACTTGTGTTGGTTTATTTGTGAATGCTCACTAGATCAAAGCTCAAATTTGGAGAAGGAGAGTTGGTGGAAACTAATCTTGAAATTGGGAGAGTCTATTCTCGGAAGACAATGTCAGAGGAAGGTTCTATCGGGCCAGACCCTCAATTCATAGAAAGTTTCCTAGCTATAAAGTCTATGGTAGAAGAAATGTATAGGGACTTTAGAAAGCATAAGGATGAAGATTCATTAGGCTCGAAGCAAGATAAAGAAAAATATGACTCTCACTCCCATGACCACTCAAAAGGGAAAGGGAAAGAAGAAAGCTTTCCTACACCTCCTAATAGCCATGTGCATAATAAGAAAGCATCTTTGATTAAACTAGATGTTAAATTTGATTTGCCTATATATGATGGAGAGCTAAATGCTGAAAAGTTGGACTATTGGATTAGACAAATTGATGTATATTGCAGGGTACAGAACATGGACTCGGACAAGAGTAAGATTCAGCTGGCAAGCCTACGCCTAGGAGGCACTGCCTTGGTTTGGTGGGAAGGTAGAACCCAAGCTGATATGAAGAAGCATGGTAAGACCATCTCTATCTGGAGTGAATTTGTTGTTTTAATCAAAAAACAGTTCTATCCATTGGCCTACATGCAACAAGCCATGATGAGTTGGCAAACTCTTCGGCAGTTGAAAGGGAAAAGTGTGCAAGGGTATACTCAAGAGTTCAGAAAGAGAGAATTGATGTTGGGTATCTCATTAGATTCACCAGAAACTCTTTTGAAGTACATTGGTGGTCTACACAACTACATGAGGCATACCATCCTCATGTTTAATCCCACTAGTATAGATAAGGTATCTGTACAAGCTACTCATCTAGAAGCTAGAGGAAAGAACGGAAATCCAGAAGTTGGGGGACCATCCCAACCCACTGTAAGAAAAAGCAAGGAGAAAAGAAAGTAGAAGTGGAAAGCAAGGAAGGCTAACACTGCACAGAAAAGAAAAGCTTCATGCACTCACTGTAAAAAGGATGGGCATGATGATGAGCACTGTTGGATTCTGCATCCAGAGCTGAGACCTAAGAAGTCAGAGGGTAAGAAGAAGAATACTACTGTAACTATTTAGAAGGATTTGGGGTCAGAATTGGTAGATGAAACAATCATTGCAGCCACAGGTATAAAAGGAAAGAATTTTGAAGCATCTACTAGTAATTCTGCTCAATCTATTATTGATGAAGAACATGAGAGAAAAAAACATGAGCTTTTCCATATTCGAGTTGTTTTGAAAAATCAAAAGATTGATACTTTGTTTGATAGTGGCTCACAAGTATATATAATTTCTGAAGCAATTGTAAAGAAATTCGGATTAGCAACTACACCTCATAAGAAACCATACCCATTAGGATGGTCGAATGATAAAGCACAACTACAAGTGACTAGACAGTGCAAACTCAAGTTTTCTTTTGGGTCAGCATTTGTAGATGAGGTTGAGTTAGATGTAATTCCTTTGGATATATGTGGAATTTTTTTAGGAAGTCCTTACTTGTATGATAGAAAGGTTATTTTCTATAGAGTTGAGAACAACTATCTACTTGTTAAAAGTGGAATCGAATACTTTGTAAGAGCTCATAAGCTCAAGAATAATTATACTCTCATAAACTCAGGATAGATGAAAAGAATGATAAATTCATGCAAATAGTTTCTACTGTGGTTGTAAAGGAAAATAAACCTGATAAAACCAATGTATTTGAGGGTCGTAATGCTAATAAGAAAGCTGATATAGAAAAGATTGTTTCAGAGTATGATGTCTTGTTCTAAGAACCTGAAGGTTTGCCACCCAAAAAGGGAATAGTACATGATATTATTTTGCAACAAGATGTTCCATTGCCTAACATTGGGATGTACAGGTTGTCTGCCTTAGAGAATGTTGAAATCAAGAGGCAGGTGCAGGAGTTGCTCAAGAAAGGGTTCATCAGGCCTAGCACATCACCATGTGGGTCACCAATTGTTTTGGTGAGAAAGAAACATGGATCATGGAGAATGTGCATTGACTACTGAGCCCTGAATAAGATAACAATCAAAAATCGTTATCCCCTTCCTCGCATAGATGATCTTTTAGATCAATTGAAGGAAGATTTTATTTCACCAAGCTGGATTTTCACAGTGGATACCATCAGGTCAGAGTTGCAGAGCAAGATGCATGGAATACTACTTTCAAAACAAAGCAGGGATTGTATGAATGGTTGGTTATGCCTTTTGGCTTGACCAATGCCCCTGCTACTTTCATGAGATTAATGAATGATGTACTCAAACCTTTTCTTGATGATTTTGTTATTGTGTATCTGGATGACATTCTGATTTTTAGTAAAACGTGGGAAGAACATTTAAAGCATGTTAAGCAGACATTAGATGTTTGAAAAGAGAAAAACTTTATGTTAAACTCTCCAAATGTGAATTTGGCAAAACCTCTCTAAATTATTTGGGTCATATAGTAGGGGGAGGTGAAATGAAAATAGATCCCTCTAAAGTGGCAGTCATTGTAAACTGG
>APFE030248956.1:230384-245162 GCA_000404065.3 Pinus taeda
TGGGCAAAGAAATAGTAATACATACTAATCATCAACCACTTCAATATCTACACTCCCAAACTAAGTTACAGCAATCAAGACATTACAGATGGATGGGTTTTCTACAACAGTTTCATTTAGTCATCAGATATAAAAAGGGCATACATAACAAGGTTGCAGACATGTTATCTAGACCCATTATAAATGCAGCTACCATACTTAAGCATAATTCTGTGCTGCATGACAGCTACATAGAATAGTATGCTCAGGATATGGACTTTAAGGATGTATATGCAACTTTGAGTCAAGGCAAAAGAATGGAAGAATTAGACTATCACATGAAGGACTGACTCTTATATCATTGTGGGAAACTCTGCATTCCACAAACTAAGAGAGTAAAGATAATTAGGGAAGCACACACTTCTCTGATATCAGGTCACTTGGGGTAAGTAAAACAATTGCACAGCTGCAAAGGTTCTGCTATTGGCCAAGAATGAGTGAGACAATTTCTAGATATGTAAAGGGATGTGCTATGTGTGCAAAAAGCAAGCCCAGCAATAGAAAACTAGGCTTGTACACTCCATTTCCAGATCCTTCTCACCCTTGGGAAAGCATTTCCATGGATTTTGTTGGAGGACTGCCTAAATCTAGGAAAGTTCATGATTATCTATATGTTGTTGTGGATAGGTTCAGCAAAATGTGTATTTTGATACCCTATAGTAAACAGATTACAGCTAAACAAACTGTAAAATTGTTCTTTGAACATGTATGGGTTCGTTTTGGATTACCCACTTCTATTGTATATGATCGAGACACCCGATTTGTGGGGAAGTTTTGTTCAAGTCTATGGAAACTAATGGACACCAAATTGAAGAAAAGCACAACTTTTCATCCACAAACAGATGGCCAGACAGAAGTAGTTAACAAGACGGTGATCCAGTTACTGAGAGGATATTGCAGCAAACATCCTAAGCTTTGGGATGAACACTTATGTTATGTGCAGCATGCTTACAATAGAGCCAAACACTCTTCTATACATAGATCTCCTTTTGAGACCTGTTTTGGTTTCATACCAAGGTCTCCTTTGGATTTTGTCTTTGGTAAAGATACCATGGTTGATAGACACAGTGATGTGAACGATGCAACTAGGTTCATTGAACAGATCCAGGAGATCCACCAGGCAGTACAGGAATAGCTAGAAAAGAGCCAGGCTAAGTACAAGGTTAGGCACGATAAGCATCGGATGGAGCATAGTTTTCAAATTGGAGACCAAGTCTGGCTGTATATCAGTAAGGACAGGATGCAAGGTGAAAGTAAAAAGCTAAAACCTATCAGGTATGGACCCTTCAGGATACTTGAAAATATTGGTGAAAATGCTTTTCGCCTTGATCTACCAGCTTACATGCACATCTACTCAGTCGTGAACGCCGATTGCTTGAGTTTGTTTGAACCTTCAATGATGGAGGACCCTGAAGAGCATAGTCAATTACCTTTTTTTGATGACTTGCTACCTGAATATCTTAATGAATTATGGGAAGACACAGTGCTGGACAGGAAGGTAAGGACGATGCACAGTGGACAAGTGGAATACCTCAGGATTGGGTTTAAAGGTTCGAAGCCGAGCAGTGTGAAGTGGATTGAGATTGGGCAAGTGAGACAGCATTTTCCTCACTTAGTCAATGCTTGAAGAAAACCAACTTTTGGTGGTCCAAAAGCTCTATCTGAATCGGATCCATTAAAGACTGGTAAAGAACCATGACAGTATCAGGTTGGGACGAATCTCTAAAAATTCCAAAAACAGTGATCAAAAACACCCTGAACCAGTGGCAATGGCAGCCAGCGTGGAATGATAAGGACCTCGGTTAAAGTGCACTGACTGAGGCCCATGGAGACTACGTAGGAGGTCAAAGTAGCCCCTGGGAGCCCCGGATCGGGAAAAGGAGGTGATTTTTGATGCACAATTAGCGCCTAGCGCTAATCGCACATTGTTGGGCGAACAGGGCTGAAATGGAGGAGCCTTAAGAACTCGGTCACGTTGGGAGCCGGAGAACCGCGGGGGAAGAAATGAAAATAGCTAATCGTATAAGGCGAGACCCACACTCTAGAAACTGGCGGTATTGATCAGGGCACCCTCAAATGGTAAACAATTTTGGAGAAGAGCGGAGCGATCCCACTCAACGATCGACGCGTGGCGACGGAGGTGAGAGAAAACAGTCGTTGATCACGCGTTATCAGTCGAGCAAGTCAACCACAAGGGATGTGCGTATGACATTGGATCTAGAGGAGCCCAGATCGGATGGCTGAGATTGTGCCCAATGGAGGAAGCGAAATCAACAGGGAATTAAGTCGTGCTCTAAAGGGATTTGGAATTCGTTTGACCACCACGGTGGAGGAAGAATGCATCCACGACGTAACTGAAGAAACGAACCGACGAGCAAGCTGCCGTTGTTCAGATCAGGACACATGGCCACTCCCTGAGCGTTCATGATGATGCTGAACAGGGAACTCCAAGCGTAGCTGCAAAAGGCAGATCAACAGAGGCGGAAGAGGAACCGAACAGGCACAGAAACGAATGGCTAAAAGCCATGAGTGGAGACAAAATACACAATCAAGTGGAAGTCGGAGTGAGATTCGAGAGATGAAGGGAAAATACCAGAATCCTGAGAGGAGGACGGAATACACAGAGAAGAAGGCAGTAAATCAAGAGAAAAGTAGGACAAGATAGAGGGTTGAGTTGACGCAGTGGCAGCATCGAGCACCACCGAGCTTGAGAGATTCAAGCCATCCCATAGAGGAATCTATTGGGATCGAGCATCACATTTGGCTCCTTCTACTATAGACTAGAAGGTCGCAGAGCTAGTGAGAAGAAGAGTTTGTGTACTCCAGTGGCTTGGGGAATCCAAGAACCACCTTGCCAAGAAAAACCTGCTTCAGGAGAACTCACATTGAATCCCTCTATTGTAATTCTCTTTCTAAAGACACAATAAAAACAAGGCCACCACTAAAAGCTGGACTGGAGACATAGCCCTAGAGAATAGGGTGAACTCCTTATTAAAATTGCTTGTGTCTTTATGATTTCTTACGGTATTCCTTTGTTGTCTTTCCATTTGAAATGTTTGTGTATTGGCAATCTGATCGATCCGTTGCTTAAATAACACAAAACACACACCAGCACATGAGTCTGTAATACCTTTTATTTAATGAAACTTTAACTGATGTCACTCATAGGGTGAATATCAAATTAGTGGGTGTTTGACGGAACTTTGTTGGCTCTTTCACCTAGCCTTTAACAATATCATTTGTACTTAAGTAGCTGGTTTACACATAGAAGTACGAATCCATGAGTAATTCTAGCTAAGGAAAATGGTACATGAGATGATAGTCTGCTGCCAGAAAAGAAAGTATCCTTTGTCTGTTGGAACTATTGAGAGTCATAGTTTTGGGATCTGTATGGTATAGTATCTAACTGATAATCTCTTCACATGGAAAAGTTGGATATCTACATACATTCCTATGTAGACCTGACCATTGGACATTGACATACACCTGTTAGTCCTCCAAATTTTCTTTGAAGGTTATTGCTGAGAAAATTTCGTTCACCTTCTTCCATGTGATATCTCATTCATTTTCTACAAACAATTGAGTGTTTAAATAAACTGGTAAGTAAACTGGCATACTATCAACGGTCTCCTCAGTTCTTCTCTCTATGGTATCCTTTGAAGCAGATCTCTTTGGTTCCATGATGTCAGTGAGTGATGAAGATAAATGCTCAACACCTACAATACCTGTGGGAGCAAAAGCACTCATGGCAGATATAAATTAGCTTCAATAAATCAACTTGAAAATCAAGATCAAGAAATAACCAGATGGATTGATGAGGAAAACTACGCAATTTTTGAGGTGAGGGAGGGAGACTGGCTTCTTGAACTATGCATTACGTAGTCTTAGTAGCTAGTGGTGTAGCCTAAGGCTGGAGACTATGCAATGTGCATTTTTTCCTGGGAATATTGAGATGGAGACTATGCATTGCACAATCTTAGTGGCCAAGGGATGAGCTTGAGCCTTAGAACTACGCAATGCACATTTGGACCAGCCAAGTACTGTGCATTGTGTAGTATTAGAGGCCAAGCTTAGAGCTTGAGCCTTGGATTTGTGCAATGCCCAGCTAGACAAGGCAAACACTGACCAATGGAGGAGCATATTTGCCTAGTAAGAGTGTGGGAAACAAGCAGATCTAACTAATGGTAAAAGTTAAAGTGCATATCTGACTAAGTATGGATATATTGGTGCAAAACAAGTGTGGAAGATCAACAGGCATGGAGAGTCACTGAAACGATGACCACTTATAGGAAAAACAATAAAACTAATGTGACACTTATAAAATTTGAATGAGAGACCGAACCAATACTTGTATAAGTTAATATACATTAAAATGTCAGTAACCAAGAAAAGAAACAAGCAAAACAACACTCACTAAATCCAAACGACAAGAAGTGATGGAAAAAGCGACAAAAGACGACAAAAGCAAAACTCACCTTGAAAAGCACCACAAACTCCACCGAAGACACCTTGATCTCCTTGGGAATGTTATAGCTCCAAGATAAAATGTAGAAATGAGTTCTAGGGGCATCTATTATATAGATTTAGAACAATTAAGGTTTATGACGTGCATGCATAAAATCAAGGAGAAAGTGACACTTCGCGCAAATCTCCAAAAATAGTAAGTGTGCCACCTTCAAGAAAATTATTAGTGAATCCCTATTTTATAGGGATGCTTTTTGCTTCTTATTTTTTTATTTTTTCCTTTTCAAGAAACTTGCATGCACACTGCCAAGAAGGATTGTGCAATTCCCAAGGACTGGGCAACTTCTTGACTCAGTGCATTGCGCAGTTTCTGAGCTCAAGGGATGCTTTGCGTAGTTTCCATCATCAAGGTTGGGTTTCCATCCAAAAGTGTGCAATTTTCGTGCTCAAGACTAGTCTGCCAATAATAATTGTGCAGTTCTAGAGGTAGAGCTAATTTGCCTTCCAAGATTGCATAGTTTCTGGAGGCAAGCCCAACAATACTACAAGGTCAAGTCAAGGGTTAACTTGTGTTTGAAATATATCAAGCCGGGATCAGTACATCACAAGAAAAGAATGAAAATATAATTCTTTATCATAGCATGAATACTTGACGACAGCTAAAAGTAATCTCTTATGGACAGAAGGAAGGCTCCAAAATCAAAGCATGGGAAAAAATTTCGAAGGTGGTTGTAGCAGCTACAATAAACAAATTTTTATTGGCCTTGGGGGGAGTGAGCTTCTTCTTAGAATTTTTTTTCTCTACCTCTTTAGACCCTTTGTCATGCTCCCACGTTGTGCATCTTTGTTCTCATTATTTTCTCAAGATTGTGCATCCCTGCAACCGTCAATCTATTTTTCTTTTCAAGATTGCATGGCCCTCTAGAAAGAAATATTTCATACGAACACTATGGTTTTGTTCTACTAGTTCTTGTAAGCCAATATTTTATGGCTTCTATCTTGATATAGATTTATCATCAACCCACTCATGGCTTTTGGTGCCATATCATTTTTGTGACATCAGGTATGCTCAACTCTAGCTCTGATCAACACAGAAAACAACTCCAACCACAACTCTAATTGATCTACACACATATTCTATCAGGGAATCCATGCTCAACTCCATATTTTATATTCACCAGGCTCTAATACTAGTTGTTAGGATCACGAAATCGATAGAAGTGGTAATCTAAAATTATCGTTGCTTGAGATCCCAATGGTCACAAGAAAAAAATTATGTAGAGACTTTTAGCCTTTAAATAGGATATATTCCACATGAATATCATGGGTCAATACCATGGGTTGTCATAAACCTAAAGCTCGAAAAACTGTTGGTAATTTGACCCAATTCAAGATTATCCAAACCCTCCTAACAGAATTAAGTTAGGCTAAATATATATATATATATATATAAAGAGAGAGAGAGAGAGAGAGAGAGAGAGAGAGAACATGTTAAGAATTCATGCTAATGTCATATAATAAATATTTCTAACCAATATAGTAATTTTTTTTTTGTAAATTTTGTCCATATATTCTATTGATATCAAAAAGTATTACATAAGATGTTACATTGTGAGCCCTTTATTTCATCATTTGACCTCGAGAATCATGATATTCCTCCAATATTTCCATACATATCAAAAAGTACCATTAGCAACTTAACAAAACCAACTACCTTACTAGATATTCAAAAGACTATGGATTATAGACATGCAAAAAGCCAATGTAGAAGAAGAAAGGAATTGATCTGATTTAGAATATTAGTTTGCAGTGCTAAGATATTCCTCACATTATAAACAAAATAATTACATTGTGCTTAAGGATTCATCAACTTTTGCAAGTAAAATGAAGAGTTTTTATGTTAATTTTATGAGAAATTTAACATAAACCAAAAACTGAACAGCAGCATAAACATATACAAAACATCATCAAAAACACATTACAACAAGCACATGATAAAGGAGTTCACCCCTCCTAGGCTACGTCTCCTTGGTCCAGCTTCCAATGGCTTGGGCTTCTCTATTATGCTCAAAAGTGTAAAAATATGTGTTTACAATGCTCAAATGCTTCTAAAACCTGCTCCCATGAGTCCAGAATGTTCAAAAATGGCCATTTAGCCTCTTTTTGCATCCAATTTGGTGGAAAACTGAATAAGTTATGACTTTCCCTTGTTTTCCCACTATTTGTTCCACAAATTGCTCCACATTCGACATGAATCCACAATTTCTCTCCAAAAATCGGCTAACCGAGCGAGGATTTTTCCACGTGGTCATCCATAATCCATCGGCAATGACTGCCCATCGCAAATCGCAATTGGTGGAGTCCTGTGGTCTTATGGACTGTGAACTAGGCAGGCAATATATGATTTTGATTCAGTGGAATTGATGTAACTCTTAACTAGAGCTTATAAATGTATCGCATTTGGGATCATTTCGCAATCGACGGAGTACCTGGGTCTTGCATATGTGGGACTTTGCACCATGTTGCGATTTGCGATTACGATATTGCATTGCAACCCAAACTTGTCGAGGTTGATTCTGTAGTTCCATGCGAGATGTGTGATCGCATTGCAACCTGGTACCTGCCGGGGGCTGATTCTGTAACGCGTCCCTTCACCAATGTGCGATTATGATCCATCGCATCGCGCATCCAATCGATTCTTGAATGCCTTCCAATATGCCTTATCACATCGCAACCCTTCCCTACTCGAGGATCGATTTTTAATGCGGACCTGCCTGCAATTGCGATTTGCGACATGCGGGGACCAATGTTGGCTTGCCACTTGGCGTCTCCTCATTTGCTGAAGGACCTTGCCACATCATCCAATCCTGCCATGTATCTAAGTCAAACTTGAACTTTGACTTGCTATTACTTCTGCATACAAGCTCGGATTTGAGTGTTGTTCACACCGTTGGAATCATAATGACGAGCTCTTCAAGCTAAAGCTAAGTTTATAAATATTTTGACACTTTGATTTTGGAGCCTAATTTTGAGCACCTAATCAGTCCTCCCCACTAGAAGCCTTTTGGCCCCCAAAAGGATCACTTTCAATTGTTCAGTAGGTGAAGTTACAGTTGCCTCACCTTTCCAATTTCAATCCATTGATCGTTGAATTGGAACTTATGATCTCCACGATTCTTGTCGTGCCTTTCTGTGTACTTCCCTTTAACCCTTTCAAGTTGTTCTTGCACTGTTTGATGTACCATTTGGAGTCGTTCAATGAACTCTTTGGCCTTGTCCATGTTACTATCAGTAGCAACATCCTTCTTACCAAGATGATACAGTACATTATGATGCAAACGGTAAACAAATTCCTCCACTTGACTCCTTTGACTCAAGCTTGAATATACATCTTGAAAGTATGTATTTTTCTTAACATAACTTTCATGTAAAAAAAAATTATGCTTAAGGAAAGTAGTTATATAAACTACAGGCCTAGAAAGTACATCAACAAACTTGTCACTTATACCTTTCTTGTACCTTTTGACTGAGTGGAATAGTAGAAGAAAACCCATCCAATGGAAGTGTCTTTGTCGCTGCAACTTAAACACTTTATCATTGAAAATTTCTGAAATAAAAGAAATGGGCTTACCACATTGCAAAAGGACTGCTGCCATGGCATAGTCACATACAACAACCTAAAATTTAAATGACTGTCTCAAGTTTGGAAAAGCAAGTACTAGAGTTGTACTGATCTTTTTTTTAAACATCAAATGCCTCTCATTGTTTGCCTCCCCACTAGAAGACCTTTTGCACAACTACCGACGAATGAAAATTAACTATAATAGAAGAAAAATTAACAAAATTTCTCCTCCAACATTGGGCTACTCCCAAAAAACCTCTTATCCAAATGACTATCTTGAGCCTGCCTGCGTAAATTACGAGCATAGCAAATGCATCTGCGGTTTCACAGGGATGTATGATTCTTTCACCTATGTATGTAGGAATGGATTCAATACCACCACAGACTGCTATGACATCGATCTTGGAGATTTCTAACTCCATCTCACTTTCTCCACATTCCATGCCGACTACCAAAAATCCCTTGGGAACCTGAACACGCTTGGAAGAACCAATTTCACAGCTCAAGTACATCAAAGAAGTTTTATCCAACATATACTTTGACATCTTCAGAAACAAATGTTCTTGACATACAACATCAAGTATTTTTTTCTCACACATGACATGTTCATAATGAAATTTTCTGAAATGAAAATGCCATCCAAATATACTATCCTATCTATAAATGGCTTCAACACATATTTCTTCATATGCGTAAAAGTAGTAGGAGTATGGTAAATACTGAAAATCATAACAAGTCATTCGAACAAACCTTGCCTAGTTTTGAATGTCGTCTTCCCTATATCTCCTTCAACAACTCTAATTTGATGAAAACCACTTCTTGAATCCCATTCAAGGAAATGCTTACCATTCTTCTCAAGATCCAAAACAAGAGGTGCACCACATGGTAAAGGAGTAGATCGAAGGATCCTTTTATTCAACAATCCCTGGATTTGTGTCTTAATTTCTGCACTTTCCATCACTCACATCCTATACATGCCAATGTTAGGAAGAAGACACTTTTGTTGCAATTGTAACTCAGGTTGGATTCCCCTCTTGGGAAGTAATCCCTTTGATTCCTGAAACATTTCATCAAATTGGTTAACAACATCAACCAAATTAGTTTTCAGGTTTGAATTACAACCATCAAACACTTCATAATCAATATCATTATAGGGCTTGATCATGAGAAGCATAAAATTCTTGCTCGAATTCACCATTCTTTTCATCTACCCGACATTAACAAGCGACAGATTTGTTTTTTTGCTATGAGATCTCACAATATAATCTACTCCATTTTTGAATATGTGATATTTGTTTTCATTTCGATGAAAGATATCTTTTATGTCATAAAGGTATGGGTTTCCCAAAATGATGCCATAGATATCTAACAACACAATGTCAAGATCCTCTTCATCTATGAATTTTATAGTGATTGTGAATTTCAGTTTACACTTTCTTGTGACCTGCAATTGTGCATTGTCACACAACCATCCAAGTGGATATGGTTTATGATGTGGAACAATTTCCATATTTAAACTCTTGACAATGTTTTCTAAGATAATATTGGCTTGAGAGCCACTATCAAACAACGTATCAATCTTGTTATGTTTTGATATCACCCTTATGTGAAATAGTTATATTCTCCTCTTTTCATTTGGAGTTTCATTTTGTGATCCTAAATAACTAGTGCTAGAAATGGATTCCTTTCCCTGAAATCCCATGGTTGTGATTTTTGTTTCATCCCCTGATTTGGATCCCAAATCCTCTTGAATGATGGAAACTGTCTTTTCTTTTCCTTTGTTGTTGAATTTCTTTGGTTTCATTTCGAGATGAAGCTTCCAAAAATGAGCTTCATCACGACCCTCTTTGGAATAATGTTTACATATTATTTTCTCTCCTTCCTTTTTAATGGATGCATTTTTCTTCCCCTTGAAACCCTTTTCTTTCTCTTTACCCTTAAATGGCTTTTTCCTACCTTCTTTTGGGGTGTTTTTTCCTCTTGCCTCAAGATGAGTGGCTTGCACACACACATCATCTAGATTAATGGGATTAAACATTAAGATAGTATGCCTAAGGTAACTTTGTAAACCCCCTATGTACTTCAACAAAGTGTTCTGCGATTGTAAATTTACACCTAACATCAAAGACCTTTTTATGAATTCTTGGGTGTAATCTTTCACATTTTGACCTTTTAGTTGTCTAAAGTTTTTTCAATTCATGATGGATTTCTGTATATAAGCTAGAGGGTATAATTGTCTTTTGATTACAACAATGAAATCATTCCAAGAAATTGATATCTTACTGTGTTTTTTAATATCCTCTTATGTCTTTGATTCCCACCATACTAGTGTTGTACCCTCCATTTTCAAGGAAGCTAAGTTCTTATTTATGTCATCCTCTAAAAGGTTTTGAATCCTGCAATAGACCTCCAACTGAAGAATCCAATTATCAAGCTTCTTTGCATTCACTTCACCATTATGCATGGGCAACTCGAATTTAATATCAAGTTTTAAAAAAGGTGATTTGCGAGTTCATTTTGAAGAATCATGATGAGTATGAGTAAGGGTTGTGTTAGTGGAAGAGTGTGAAGATGCTTATGAAGAAGAATAAGATGAAGAAGATGGTGGAGAGGGTGGAGGTTTTTCTCCATTCCCATTACCTCCTTTTCCATTACCTCCTCCTGAAGAGCCTTCTCCTTTGGGAGGTTTGGAACTTTCTCCTTGCAACCTGCTATTCCTCTCTTCATAGAGAACCTTCACCATCTCTGTCATATCAAAGAAAGCCTTTGTGAAGGTCTTCTCATATTCTGTCATGTTTGTAGGTTCTCCTTCATGAGACATGATCTTTGGAGTCTCAACTGCAACTTGAGGATGAACTGGTGTTGGAGATTGTGGCAACCTTTCTCTTCTTCCCCTTGACCCAACTTCAGGGCTTCCAACCAGCTTTCCTTCACCTCTTTTGAGTTTTAACCTTGTAAGCATGACATAAACTTGAAGATAATTAAATCCTTCTTTCACAAAGAAAACTTAGTGCTCTAATGATTTGATTTAGAATATTAGTTTGCAGTGCTAAGATCTCCCTCATATTATAAACAAAATGTTTTTATTGTACTTAAGGATTCATCAATTTTTGCAAGTGAAATGAAGATTTTTTATGTTAATTTTATGAGAAATTTAACATAAACTAGAAATTGAACAACAGCATAAGCATATACAGAACATCATCAAAAACGCATTACAACAAGCACATGATAAAGGAGTTCACCCCTCCTAGGCTACATCTCCTTGGTCCAACTTCCAATGGCTTGGGCCTCTCTATTATGCTCAAAAGTGTAAAAATATGTGTTTACAACGCTCATATCCTTCTGAAACCTGCTCCCATGAGTCCAGAATGTTAAAAAATGGCCATCTAGCCTCTTTTTTCATCCATTTTGATGGAAAACTGAAGAAGTTACGACTTTCCCTTATTTTCCCACTATTCCTTCCACAAATTTCTCCATATCTAACAGGAATCCACAATTTTTCTCCAAAAATCTGCTAACCGAGCGAGAATTTTGTCGCGCGGTGGGCTATTATCCATCGACATCGACTGCCCATCGCAAATTGCATTCAGCGGAGTCTGCGGTCTCATGGACTGTGAACAAGGTGGGCGATATGTGATTGCGATTCAATGGACCCGACGTAACTCTTAAATGGAGCTTATAAATGTATCACGTCTAGGATCCTTTCGTAATCGACGGAGTATCGGGGTCTTGTATATGTGGGACTTTGCACTGTGTTGCGATTTGTGATTGTGATATTGCATCACAAACCAAACTTGTTGGGGTCGTTTCTGTAGTGTCGTACGAGATGTGTGATCGCATCGAAACTTGGTACTTGCTGGGGGCCGATTATGTAACACCACCCTTCGCCAATGTGTGATTGTGATCCATCGCATCACACCTTCGGTTGATTCTTGAATGCCTTCCTGCCTGCCTTATCGCATTGCAACCCTTCCTTGCTTGAGGGTCGATTTTTAATGCCAACCTGCTTGTAATTTTGATTTGTGACATGCAAGGGCCAATGGAGGCTTGCCACTTGGCATATCCTCATTTGCTGAAGGACCTTGCCACATCATCCAATTCTACCATGTGTCCAAGTCAAACCTGAACTTTGACTTGCTATTACTTCTGCATATGAGCTTGAATTTGAGTGACGTTCACACTGTTGGAATCAGAATGATGAGCTCTTCAATTTGAAGCTAAGTTTAATAAGATTCTGACACTTTGATTTTTGAGCCTAATTTTGAACACCTGATCAAGAACCAATCAACAACCTCTTGAAAAATTGACAAAATAAACTAAGATCGGTAAACAACATGTTCCTCCAAACATTAAATACTAAAACTGATTGTTGGATTGACATATTAGTCTAAAATGATGACTAGTGATTGAGGAGAAGAGTTTGCATGGATGGTGTTATGAGGCAGAGCCCAATTTGCATGGATGGTGTTTAGAGGTTGAGCGTTATTGATTGTTGCTTCCTCTTGATGTTCATTTGAATCATTATATGAGCCTGAAACCACAAAAACATTCCACACGACTCAATCTTACCGCTATATCATCCAGATTATACCTGATGTCCCTCAATATCCTCTTAATCTCCTCCTGGCATTCAAATAATTTGTAATTGTCCACCTATTTATCTCAGATTACCATCCTGAGCAGTGTTTTCATTTGACAGTGCAGGGTGAGGGAGTGAAGGAAATAAAGTCTTATTCTCCGGAACTTTCCTGGATCAGGAACCCATTTGAAACTACTACCACTAATCTCTAAAACAGAGAAATATTCGCGATATCCAAACTCCTTGGATTCAAGGTGTAAAATTTCTTTTTTGACCTCAAGAGGTGTCGAATCGAAATAATTCGCTACTGATTTCCACCCGAAAAGATGTATGTGCCTTGAGGAGGATTCCCCCGGAGAACCACTCTTGTGGTTGAGAAATTGTTGGCATGGTTCCATATAATACCTTCAAACAAACAATACAACAACAACCATAGAAAACAAGACAACTATTGGATGACTACCTACACAAAAGTGCAGTCCCACAATGATACTAATTGTAAACTTGACCATAATAATAGAGAGACATCCGTCATAAAGCCAAGGTAAGATCTTACACCCATAATGGAGACGAAAGAAAATTGAATCTCTCATGAGAGATCAAAAGTACAACCTGACCAGGATTCCCAAAGTTCTTAATTTTTAGTGAACCTGAAACAACCAAAATTAAACCAACTTGCAAAGGCAGAGATTGAGAAAGACCATGATTATTTTAAGAATCATATAGAGAAGGTACCAGGGTACCAAACTCCACAAGCCAACATTGTACAACTAAACGAAATCTCAGTTGTGTCAGAGGGCTAATTAGTTGTCGAGGATAAGACTGCGACCAATTCGAAGGATAAATTAGTCTTTGCATTGTGTAGAAAGAGCACAAAGAACATTGATCCTTTAAAACATAAAAAATATTACCCTGGACAGGTCTTGACTCTTGATTGTGGATGGCCATTGGACACTATAATATCTGACAATTAAAAAGACTACAACATGACCCTAATATTACTAGCTACGAGGATATGAGAGGAAGCAAGCCTTTAGCCACTCTGATCCAAACACTCGGATTCTATAACCACCATACGATGAGAAACGCATGAGTCTCCAAACCACCCATGACGATACTACCACCTTTCCGCTATCCTGAGAGTAGAGAAGCACTTATATAGAGCATTGTAAATGTGATTCGACTTGGATGTTGAGTGAGGTGAGCATTAAGTTGTGTACATGAAAAAGGCCAAGTGTACAGGGCAAATTAGGAGTCAGCTATCCTAAGACGTTGTTGCATGATGAACTCATAAATAATCTTTCCCTACCTATCAAATACTTCCTTTCTTGTAAACACTTCTTCATGGGAGGAACATGCCATTTCCGAACAAATAGAGAGAATAACTTTACTCAAAGCACCATAACAACCAATACCACGAAGTCCCAATTGCATATAATTAAGTTGAATAGACCTAGGTAGGTGACCCTTGTCACGTTACGCGTAGAGGTGTCATGCGCATTTCATGCGATGCCATGTGTAGAGTCTGGCTTTACTTTAACATTGAAGGTTGTCGCTTCTTTACCCATACAATATACATGCATGAAAATTATCACAATGATTGGAAAACTGAATTCTCAGGGAATACCTTCATCGTTTTAGACAACATATTCGTTAAGCCTCTTCCAAAAATTCCTTAACATATAATCACCCTTATCGGGGAAACCAATATAGTAAATGAATGCAAGAAAAACAAAGCCCTTAAAAATAAAATGTTACATTTTCTAAACTATATCTTATACATGATTATGTTAAGTTAAAAACATGTACACTTAAAAAAAAAAATATTTATGTGGATGGAGATTTTTTTTTTAAGAATTCATATTAATAAATAAGGTAAATTAACATAAAATAACGAAACTATAAGTTAGTGTAATTTAAAACTGTATGTTAATGTGAATAATAAATTAAAAAAAGTTAAATATAGAAATGGGTTGTTATTAATTAGTACAATTATATGAATCAAATGATTCGTAAAGGCCAAAACATTTCTCTCATGATACATTTCACATTGTCAAAATTATTTTTTTTT
>APFE030248961.1:13561-43945 GCA_000404065.3 Pinus taeda
TCTTATTTTTATTTTTATTTTTAATTATATTCAAATTAAATTACAATAGTTTTTGGTTATGTGTAAAGTGTTAATATATTACTTTAATATATTTAGAATTTGCATATTTAAGTTTATGCTAATGGCTTATTTCTAAGGTGTTTTTAATTAGAATCTTAAGTAGTTTATTATATACCTCTGACGTGCTTGTTAAGGTTTTCTCCCTCACCTTACTCTACTTGACTGCACTGCCAAGGGTTAACCCAAAAACAACCAACTAGAGTAGGTGGCACTAGTTAGCCCGCAAGTGTTGTGCTTTCACCAAGGTTCCTTTCAAATAGTATGTATTTTCCATCGACGTATTATGGACCAAAAGTAACAAGTTATTCATATAGAGGCAGGATGACAGATAACCAAGTGGTGATAGCCGCACAAGGCCTCTTTTACTTTACCCAACTTGTTCCAAGAATTGCGCATGGTTTCATGTGAAACTAACCTATGAAAAAAACAGGAAAACAAACAAAAAATAAAAGCAAAAGCAGAAATGAAAGAAAAGGGAGTAAGAAAACAAACAAACATGCAAAGAAAAAAATCAAACAAGCATGCCAACAAAGAAACTGAAAGCAAACACTACTCCTACTCCTAAGTTAACAGTTGGTGAGCAGCAGTATTGCAGAAATAATGCTACAACCCCTGGGCTTCCTACTTTACTTTTATCAACCCGGTAGTTCGTAACAAACTTGGAAGCGATGGTGTTGTATGCACAAATACTAGTTCTTACTATAGGCTGTCACTTGGTCAGCTGGCACCAGATCACTAGGAGCTCAAGCCAACTTCTATGAATTCCAGAAGAAGCTTTATATGTGATGAAAGAAAAGAAATCTTACCCTATAGAGGCTACTCTACTTGCCAAAAATGAAAGAAGACTGAAATATGAAGTAACCCTAGCAAACGCTAATTAACCAGCTAATCCTAATTTTGCAGAAAGAGATATGAAAAACCATAAAATGAATGCCATTACCTACTTAGGAAGTAAACAACATCTACTCAAGCTATTTCTACAAGGAAATGAGAAAAAAAAAAAACATCTTTTTGGAGTTTTATGTATTTTTAGGTGAAATTTTCATGCAAGTAATTTATTTGTTTGTGAATGTGGCAGTGATTAGGTGGTGATAGAGGGTGAATTTGGAGTTTTCAGAGGTGTAGGAAGGTGTGGAGGGGTCTTAGGAGGTCACAGGTGGCCTTCTGGAGGCTTTCCCTGCAATCAAACTTCAAAAAGACACCTATAGGAAAATCTACAGGAGGTTGCAGGGGATCTACAGGAGGTCTACAAGAGGATGTCAAGAGATGTTTTAGAGGTTTTGAAGGTGGGAAAATGGGTGGAAAGGGTATCTGATGGCTAGGAGGATGTGTTAAGGTGTCTAAGGTTGATCAAGGAGGATTATGGAAGAGAAAGTTGGTTGGACTTGTTCAAGGAAAGAGAGGAAAGTTCATGAGAAAAGTGTAGAAAAATTAGGGCAGATTTGTGACGGACTTTGGATGACCTGTGGAACATGGATCAAAGAAATATGGTGATGGCTGATTGGTTGACTTATTTTGAACATAGATGTACTGCAAGAGAACTGAAAATCAAACACCGAGACTAAGCAAGCAAAGAAACTAGCTACACTAAAAAACAAAATTGTTCATCAAACTAGTCTAAATTCTAATCTAGGAAAGTAAATATTGAACAATGTTATATGGAAAGAAAAAATGGAAGGAAATTTATTGTAGAGACAAAAAATAGCATGATGAAATAGATCTACAGCAAAGCATTAACCTTCTAACAAGTTGCAACACTAGAAATCCTATGGCAAAGGCAAATCTGTGTTTTTTGTGGCAGCAATAGGGTCTTGGCCTCAGTTCATGGTCCCAAAGGGGAGAAAGGAGTCCAAGGCTCTATTTATGGCCTTTTTGTATCTTCTTCTATCTCTATTCAACCTACTACAGAAAATTGAAATGGAAACAACCTCTTAAATTACCAAAATCATCCTATTCTTAACTAAGAAAGAAATATATCTATCAGCAACTCATTCATAAACTGAAACAAAGCATATAAATAAAAAACAAGGGGTGCTTCTATGCTTGGATTGGGCCCTAACCCAAGATCTTCAGCCCTCTGAGGTAACTCAGTGCTAGCTCAAAAACAATCTCATCTTCATTATCAAAATAACAGTAAGATTACATGAAACTTTCTACAAAAGTAAGCTCGAAGTGGAGCAGAGCAAAGTTGCAACAAAAGTGAGAAAATTTGACTAACATCCAACAACCTAATGAGGCCATAGGCCTCTCTACTTATACAACTAGGGCTCCCAATAGCTCCCTTAAAATCAAGGAGGCTTGGTTGCCAAAACTTGAGATAGACAGCAGTTATACTCCACTTGCTCGGCTGCCTCTTTGGTGCATTGATGTGGCTGCTTGTGCTCCGAGCTTTCTGAAGGAGGATTCAAAGTAGGGAGTCATAAATGAGGGGGACACCCTCCTATAAATCCTCTCCCTTGTCTTATTTGAATATTTGATGCCAAATGTTCATTAAATCTTAGCCTTTGTCTCCAAAATTGACCAAAAATCTGCATTAAGCACACATTAGACTTCAAGGCATAGTGACCAACCCAGCTAACTCTATTAGCATAAATATAATCAAAAAAATGCAATAAACTAATGAGAATGGTGGATTAAGCTAAGTTAAGAGGCAAAATGAGCCCATATAATTACCCATTTATGGGGCTCATCATCACCCCCTACTGAATGTGTTGCTCATCCTCTAAGCAACTAGTCCATCTCCTGATCTTTGATGGCCCTAATGGCCTTCCTGACATCCCATGCTTCTTATGTGAGGTCCTCTTCTTTTCCATGGAATCCTGCCTTTCTATCCACCTCTTCCAATTGTTGTTGTTGTTCTTCCTCTTTTCCACCTTCCAAGAGGCCTAGCAGCAGTGGAGGACTCAATTTGAGGCCAATCCAATTGGCCTTCAAACTCTGCATAGAGCGCTTGTACAATGGCACTCTCCTTAACGCTTCTTTCATCCTTGTTGGGGAGTGATACTCCCTGATTTACAGACTGTGTGGGAGAGTGTTCCACCTCCTTATACAAGGATGAATACATTCTTCCCCAAGTAATCTTTCCATGTCCTCAAAATGTGCAATGGCCTGAGCCTGCTCATTGATATACTTAGGGACACTTTGAGGATTATTTGCAAGCAGCTGGTGGACACTGATGAGAGCCATGGAGTCTGTTGGCTCAGCTCTGATCATTAAGGGTTCATTTTGCTCCTTTTCCATCAACTTTTTTATTTTTGTTGCCCTTTTCTCCTCATGATTCATCCATGATGCCATGGCCATCAATTACAAGTCCCCTAGCCTAGCATTGGGGTCCCATAGGTTCATATCAGTGAGGACCATGTTATGCAAATAGAACTTTGCTATCTTTGCCTTGTCTTCTGCTGAATTTTGGTCACATAGGTTTGTAAACTGTTTATAATCTTGGAAATGCATGGTGCCTCTCTATGCCAAAGTCTTGATCTGAAACTACAGCCATTGGTCTTTAACGTATACTCCACATGATTTTGCTGGTGTTCTGCACTATAGTGCCTCTATAGACCAGCTGGCCGTGCATGCCAATTATGTCTCCTTTTCTTGTAGCTGCCTTCTGAGCAACTCATTTTCTATTTCCAAGTGAGTTCTTATGATTGCCTCTCTATGTCTTACATCACTTAATTCCCTGCCCATCTCTCTAAGCTGGTTCTCCATGTGGCCAATGTCCTCTACCCCCTTGGATTTGGAAATTTGCATCCATCTATGGCTCCTTATTCTCTCTTTCTCCATCTCAAAAAAAAGTGGGACTGCAAATTTATGTGGAATGATTTCCCCCCCTCAAGAAGATTGTAGTAAGAGCCCAAATTGGGCTAAAGATCAAGTTCTGGGGTCTCTGTTGTTTCCTCTTTCCCCTTTGACTATTCTTCTACCCTTTTCTCTAGTTTTTTGGTCTCCTGTAGCTTAGTTAGGGTCTCTTGTAGAACAGTTTGTGCTTCTTGTAGAGCTGTTTTTGAGTCCTGTAGTTGCACTCTTTCCTTCCAGGTGGAAGATCTGGGACTTCCTCTTTCATATGTGATGGGGGTTTTAGAGGGAGATTCTTCCCCTTTGATAGTGGGTGAATCTTCAATTACAATAGGCACTATTGAAGATGGTTGTGGCTTTCCTATTTTTATCCTTGTGCTTTTCTGATCCTTGAAGTACATTGATGTTTGCCTCTTCCTCTTTTGTTTGAGTTTAATGGGGGTGCGGAGGGCAGCAAGAGCAGTTGCTGCCTCCCTTTCTAGGGTCTCAAGAGACACTTCTATTTTCCCTTGATCCTCTTATGTTGTCTTCTCTGTCTCTGCTAGTTTTGTTTCCTCTTGCTTTGTTTTAGCTTCTTCCTCCTCTGGTTTTGTTTCCTCTTGCTCTACTTTGGCTTCTTCCTCCTCTGGTTTAGTTTCCTCGTTCTCTGTTTTGGTTTCTTCCTCCTCTATTTGTTCCTCAGTGTACTTTCCTTCTTCCCCTTGCTACTCTTCTTCCTCACTTTCAGAAGGACTATGGTCATATGTGAGGGCCTTTATATCATCTTCTCTTGTCATATTTCTAAAGATTTCCCATGCTATGGGGATTATGAAAGTGTGGAGGGCTTCTTCCACTAATAGTTTAATTAACTCATGGTGAGCCAATTGATCTGAACCTCCTGCCTTTAACTTAATGCTGGAGTCTATAAGGGACTATAGGAGAAAATAGGGGAAGCTGAGTTTTTGGGGTGTGGGAGTGTCCATGCCATATCTCAACTCGTAGAGAAGTCTAAAATGGTAGCCATAAACTATGCTATACCTCCCTTCACAGGAAATATACTTGATGATTTGGTAACTGACCTCATCCCAAGGGTAAGGTATGCTTGTTCTTCTAATGCCATTTTTGTCTTCTCCGGGATGTTCATTTGCTTGGAAGAAGGTTTTCTTGGCAACTCGTCCCATTAGCTTTTCATCTTTGCTCCAAGGTAATCCAAGGGGAAGGCTGGTAACTCTACTGATAAATTTTGGGGCGATTTCCATGGTGATACCTCTAAAAGTAATAGTGGCACGGGTCTTTAAACAAGGTACTAAAGCAAGGGCAAAGTCCTGAGCCACTTCTTCATGAAACCCTCGAAATTTTTCTAAAAATGGCATCCAATTGGCTCTGGTGAAAATGGCTACCACCTTGGGATGTTCATGGAGTCTAACTGAATTTGTAGGTTCCTTCCTCATGAATACCCTTGTCATTTTTCTTATACCCTTTTGGAACACCCCAGGTAGAGATGGAGACAAAAAAATTGAAGACACAGGAAATAGAGAAAAACTGTGTTTTTTTAAGAAAACAGACAGAAATGTTTTTATGGAATTCATCTTTTCTATAGGTTTAATTCCTCCTTAAAATTGTATCATTTCTTGCACATATTAATATTCAAGGTGGGTTTGTACATAAACCTCGTGTTTCCTCCTTAAAAACTACTCACTGCCCCTCCTGTAGAACTGGCTGTAGGTGCTCCTGTATAACCTGTTATTGCTCCTATAGGACTACGATAGCAGAAGGATGGCTCAAATTCATAGAGAACAATGTTTTTGAGGCTATGGAGGTGGTATAGAGATTTCTGCAGCTAAGTGGATGAGGACGAAATGGAATAAAAGGTGGTGAAGGAGTTTTGAGGAGGAATACTTGTCTTCTTTGAGATATTTTCAGTGATGGGGTGAGCTGGAAAAAAGGTACATTGCTAGATTCGGACCGTTGTTCCCCACTACTCTGTCATCATGGCTCCTCATGACTCTTTCCCGCAATCACTTCCCATCATTGCATCGGAGTTCATTGGAGTTTGTATAACCTCCACTACCTATCCTTTGGATTTTCTGTGAGTTGAATAGGCACACGTGCGGTGGAATCTCCGGATGAGCACAGTCAACTGGGTGAGGGTGGCCAGTTAACTGGCCACCTTTATTGTTCAACCCTAACCATCTCATTTTCTTATGCATAATTTCAATTACACAGATGCAACATAGTAGAGTGTTAGACACCTACTTGCAAGTCGAATGTTCGTGTTGTTGGTGCATCTTGGTTCCTTTGTTGTTGCATGCTCGTATTTCAGTTGTTTCATGCCTGTATCTCCTCTATTGTATGCTTTCTACCCCTGATGTGTGGCTTGTTTTATTTGTGTAGGTACCCTCTGGCTGGATCTGCTTCAAGCATCCTCTTCAATCCTATGGTTACACATATTTTTCTGTTGTGCCTTGATTTTAAGGGGATTAGCTGCTACAGGAAATCCTACAGGAGCTCCTGTAGCTGCTTTTCTCTTTAAAATTTTTAGTTGATTCGTGTGTTGGGAGCTATGAGGATTCTACCAGAGATGCTGATGGTGATGGAGAGGTATTTGGTAAGCTGCAGGTGAGCTTTGGAGGTGTTGTTCTTTTTATTTCTTTGTTTTTTTAAAAAAATTGGTTTCTATGTTTTCTTTTTTAGCAGGAAGGAAAGAAATCCATGATAATGAGGTGGTGCAGGTGTGGGATGGATGGCCAAGAGGGTGGATGGCTGTAGGAGGGCCTACATGCTCTTCATGAAACTTCCCAGCTCGTCAAACTATTTTTAAAATCTATTTCGAGCTCTTTGTGATTTCTACAGGAGCCTCCTGTAGGATACACAGTGTTCAGAAAAAACACACAGTGAGGCGGAAGAAAGGTCATAAATGATTGAGAAGAGTATGGAGGAGGTGAAATATGCTTTGTGGCAATCTTATCTTGCTTCCTATGGTCCATCTGTAACCTGCAATGCATTTTAAAATTCAATTTCCTCTTCCTTTTTTCTCTGATTTTTCTGTTTTTTTTCGAAAGACAACTAGGGCACCTCAAGGAGGTTTTCACCCTAATTTCTTTCCCTGGGTAGCTCCAAGGGAGGTTTACACCCATGGATCTTATTCTTTCTTTTTTTTTGTTTTTTTAATCACTGGGCTGCCTCAAAAGAGGTTTTCAACCCAATGATGGGACTCAAGCGCCTCATGGAGTTTTTCACTTGAGCCCTTATTATTTTTCTTTTTTCTGCTTCTTTAGTGAGTGGCGACTGAGACCTGCTCCACTACCAACACTGTCTTATTCAAATCTTCAATGAAATCTCGCTTGGAGAGGGGCTTCTTGTAAATTTTCAACTTATGTCTGTTGACAAGCATGGGGATGGCTTCCTCATCAATGGTTCTGATCAGAGATAAACCATTTACATTGCATTTTTCCATAGTGTAGACTCCCAGACATCTTGTCCTCAACTTGCCTTTGAAGTCTTTATACCTTGAGTCATAGAGCAGTGCCCAATCTCCCTCTTGGAATTGCTTCTCCCTGATATTTTGATCATGCCATATTTCCCTTTGAAGCTGGACTACCTCTGTGTGGAGAAGGGCATGCAATCTTTGTTCATCCAATCCATTGAGCTAGAGTAGCCTTTCCCTCTGTGCACGGCTAAGGTCTAGGTCCTGTTGAGCTGCCATCCTTAGTGTATTGTATTCAAATTCTATTGATAGCAAAGCCTTCTTCCCATAGACCAGTTCATAGGGTGTGAACCCTGTGGTGGTCGTCCATGTTGTGTTGTAGGCCCAGGTGGCCTCAACTAGTCTATTCACCCAATCTTTTCTGTTGTTGTTCACTACCTTCGTTAGAATTCCTTCCAAAGCTCTGTTAGTGACTTCCACCTGCCCATTGGCTTGTGGATATTAAGGGGTGGAAGTTTTGTGCTTGATTCTATGATGTGTGAGCAGGTCTTCAATCAAATTGGAAGTGAACTAACTACCTTGATCTGTAACCAGTTCTCTTGGATACCCAAACTTATAGAATATGTTTTCTCTTAAAAACTTAGCTACTTTCTCCTCTCTTGTTGTCTTGATTTCTTTTGTCTTTGCCCATTTTTTCAGATAATTAGTGCACACAATGATGTATTGCCTCAGTTTTGAAGGAGGGTTGATAGGACCCACAAAGTCCATGCCCCACTTCTCAAATGGCTCAAAGGTCACTTGAGGTTGCATGGGCATCTCATCCTTTGGAGTAGGTTTCCCCATCCTTTGGCATTGATTGCCTTGGCTGGTATATCTCTTCACATCTTGATGAAGAGTGGGCCAATAGTAACCTCCTTGCAAGATTTTGAAGGCAGTCCTTTTTGATGCAAAATGACCTCCACAAGGCCTGTCATGACAGCTTAGGAGAATGTCCAAAACTTCCTCCTCCCTGACACATCTTCTCAAGATCTGATCTGGGCCAAGTTTAAAGAGACTTCCCCCAATCCAAGTGAAAGGGGCACTTTTCCTCACGATCTTGCTCTTCTCTTTTGAGGACAGTTGTGGTGGGAACTATGCTGAATCCAAGTAATTTTCTATATCAAAAAACCATGGAGAGAGTACTGAGATAGAAAATAGGTGCTCATCTGGAATTTGATCATCCAGCATTCCTTCATCACCTACAGGAAAATTTACTCTAGACAAAAAGTCAGCAACATCATTTTATTTACTAGGCTTATCAATAATGGTTAAATCAAACTGTTGTAGTAAAAGCAATCATCTAATAATTCAAGCATTTACATATAGTTTATTCGTTAAATACCTAATTGTAGCATGATCAGTGCATACAAAGGTTTGATAGCTTGTGATGTAATGTTTGAATTTATTTAAGGAACGCGCTACAGCTAGGATTTCCTTCTCGGTGACCGTGTAGTTTAACTCTGCCTTTGACAAATTTTTACTTATAAAGTATATGGCATAAGGTAACTTTTCATCAATTTGTCCCAAGGCTGCTCCTATTGCTTTGTTCGAGGCATATGTGTGAATGTGGAAAGGTAGGTCCAAGTTTGGGCCTCTCACAATTGGGGTAGTCACAAGTTTTCTTTTCAAGGTATCTAGGACTTCTTGAAAGTTTTCAGTCCATATGAACTCAACATCTTTTCCCAAAAGACCAAACAGCGGAGAGGCTAACTTACTAAAATCTTTAATGAATCTTTTGTAATATCTCGCTAAGCCTAGGAAACTTTAGACATCTCTCACCTTTTGAGGAGGTGGTACCCTTTGGATGATGGAAAATTTGTTGGGGTCCACCTGCAATCCTTGTTGAGATATTACATGACCTAGCGCGGCCCCTTCAGTCATCAAAAATTCACATTTTTCCTGACTGAGGGATAGGTTAATTTCAATGCACTTGTCCAAAACTTTCCCTAGGTTAGATAAAGCTTCATGAAAGTTAGAACCATAAGGAGTAAAATCGTCCATATATATTTCCACCGCATCATGAACCAATTCAGAAAATATACTCAATACTGCTCTCTGGAAAGTGGCTGGAGCATTGCACAAACCAAAAGGAAGGACCCGATATGCAAAGGTACCCCAAGGACAAGTGAAAGTGGTCTTATCTTGGTCTTCTGGGTTGATTTGAATCTGATTACAACCCGCTAAACCCATCTAAGAAGGAGACAAACATTTTCCCCACCAGACCATCTAACACTTGATCTATGAAAGGCAAAGGAAAATGGTCCTTTTTAGTGGCCTTGTTCAGTTCCTGATAATCAACACATATTCTCCACTTGCCATTTTTCTTTGGCACTAGCACCAAAGGAGAGACCCATTCACTGTCAGAGATGGGGTAGATGAATCCTGCATTAAGTAGTTTTTGCAATCTTTAACAATGTCTTTAAGGGTTGGATTCAACCTCCTTTGAGGCTGCCTGATTGGTTTGCAATCTTCCTTAATGTATATATGATGAGTACATACTGAAGGGTGCACTCCCTTCATCTCCTTATAACTCCAGGCGAAGGCATCTAGATGTTTTCTTAATAAGCTTCACAGTTCCTTCTCCTGGGAGGTGGATAGGGATGAGTTGATTTTCAAGGTTCTTTCTGGGTCGAACTCTATATTCTTAACACAGAGAGGGGTTAGGTTGACCACACAGAGATCATTTAGAGGATTGTCTTGGGTTTCTTTCATTAGATCTTCTAATGGCAAAATACTGGGGGGTGGATTCTGAATTAAATTTCCAATGATATCATCCTCATTTTGCGGTTCCCCCCCATGACAGTTTCTATTACACACAATGGTGTAGAATAGGCTTCATCCTCATCCTCCTCCTCCAACTAGAGAGATAGATCATGTTCTAGCAGGGGTTTGGCAGGAGAGTATAGGATTAGCTGCTTGGACATATGCCCATTCTTGATGGTCACGTTCCCAGCCCGACAACTGATGTAAGCATCAGCAATGGCCAACTAGCGTCTTCCTAGAATGAGAGGATACCCAGTGAGCTTTGCCTTCAGCTAGAGAACCAAGAAATCAGTAGGATACTCCCAAGAATAAATGGATATCGTCACATCCTCCACAATCCCTTCATGGTTCATGGTGGAGCGGTCTACTAACTACAGCACTGTTGTGGTCTTTCTCAAGGATCCCTGGAGCTTGAGCTTGAGCATGGTGTCCTTTTTCATGACATTAATGGCATCTCCCAGATCAATCAAGGTATGTGGTATCATGGTGCCATTGATGTGGACATCAACTACTGGGCTTCTAGGGTTTAGATATTTCAGGCAGATTACCCGCCCCAACATCAGGTCGGACAGTTGTCCTATGACATTGACGGTTGGTGCATCTCTTTTACGCCTTCCTGGATACCTCAAGCACTTCTGTTTGATCATCTTATTGTATATAGGCACATCCTTTATGACTTGGAGAAGTGGTATCTTTACACATAACTGTTTCAATTCTGCCAGAAGTTTAGTTTCTTCTAGGGTGGGTTGTGTTGTCCTGGATAGTCTCTTAGGAAAGGGTGGAATTACTTTTGGTTCACTTTCCTCTTTATCTTCCTCAACCTCTTGAGGGGGAGGTTGGATATCTGGGAGAACCTTCCTAGTTCATAGGTTAATCTCCTGAATCTCCATAGCATAGGTTGGGCATGATGGTTCCCCACTATATACTTGTTGAGCATGTCTTTTGTTTGGGTTCGAGTTCAGTTGAGCAGGCATTTGGGGTTGCCTTGGTGGAGCAGGAAGTAATGGTTGTAGTTGAGCAGGTAATGGAGGCAAAAGAGTGGGAGGAGAGTTGTAATAGGACCTCCACCCCTGATAAGATGCATTCCACTGAGGTTGTCGCTGATCATAGGATTGAAATGCATGTGCAGTTGGTTGGGCATGATATTGAGATGGATAGGACTAAGGAGGTGTGGACTAGGAAGGATAAGCAGGAGGGCCCCAATAAGGTAGGGAATTGGCTTGGTTGGGGTTGTAGTATGCCTGAGATGTCCCTTGCATTCCCTACTGGTATGGTCTAGGTCCACGCAATCTCCTTCATTTCATGAAATAGAGTGCTTCAGTGGCTCCTTCGGCCCCTTGGTATACAGCTTTAAGTCTAGGCAAGGAAGGGCACTTATCTATAGAATGATCTTCTTCACAGACTGAACAAACCTCTATAGAGTTCAATGGACATTCATTCCTAGGATGCCTTCTGGTGCACCTAGGACAAAAAATGGCCAAAGCCCTCTTTTCTTCCTCTTGTTTCCTTTTGTTATGCAAGGTATCCATTTTCATGGCAAGAGTCTACAACATCTCACTCTTGAAGTCTTCCAGCATGTGTCCAAGTTCACCTTTTATGGATGAACTGGATGATGAGGTACTGGCTATGGGTTGACTCCCCCTACCTCTCTTTCTGGCTTCCCTAGAATGGTTTCTAAAAGTAGTCTTTATGTCTTCATAAGGTAGTTGGTAGATGTCTCCCCCAGCCAGCAGATGGAGGGTGTCTAGAAGGTCTTCCGGAATTCCCTTGACAAGACCAACTTCAGTGATTCGAGGTCAAATGTGCACTTGGCCCTTTTATAACTGAGTTGGAACCTCTCTTCATAATCTTCCAATGATTCATCACATCCCATGGTCATTCGGAAGATTTCTTCCTTGGTGTCTTTTGACCTACAGTAGTCTCAATATTTGTTATTGAAGACTTGTTGCATCTGAGCCCAAGTTGTGATGCTATTACCAGGTAACCCCATGAACCAACACAATGTTGCATCCTTAAGGGTAGAAGGAAATAGTTTCAACTTTTTCTCATCTTCTTCATAGTCATAGGTTCGACAAATAACAGCAAACTATAACAAGAAGGTGTCAGGATCTTCTGTAGTCAATCCATGGAAGTGAGGTGGGGCTGAAGGGCTTATGTTTTTCATTTTAGTGTTCCCATTGGTCTCTCGGATGGGAAAGGTACCCTATACTCTTTCTCCATTCCCCCTAGCATTTATGTTTTCGGCCATTGTCTTAGGAGGGATGTTTTCTTCTTTTTCTTCCCTTATAAGTTCTTCGAATATCTCTGGTTGTTCACCTAAAGGTTCTTCTTGATCACTGCCACCGAAGAAGAGAAAAGGGTGGCTATGTGATGTAGTGGGGGTGTTGGGTAAGAATTTTCCTAAATTATCTCTGTTCCTATGAGGCATGAAAGGAAATATTTTTTTTTGTTGTTTTCTGTTTTTTTTACTACTTTTACCTGCAAAACTGAAATTGATTGAACAAACAAATTGCAACTGACTAAAATGAACTTGCTGAAATGAAATTGCAGAACTAAAAAAAGGAGAGCAAATGAAATGTAGAAAGGAAATGACTAATCTAATTTTGTTGGAATTGAAATTGCAGAATTGAAGTGAAAGCAAGGAAATGACTAATCTACTTTTACTGGAATGGAAATTTCAGAATTGAAATAAAAGCAAGGAAATGAATAATCTACTTTTGCTGGAATGGAAATTGTAGAATTGAAATGAAAGCAAGGAAATGCAAAAATTGAAAGAAACAACTACTCTACTTTTGCTGAAATAAACTACTTAGCAGAATGTTGCAATAGGAAATAGAAGAAAAGCAATAATCACACAATACTCTAACGCTTCCCTGGGAACGGCGCAAAAAAGTGGTGAGCACCAGTATTGAAGCAATAATGTTGCAACTCCTGGGCTTCCTACTTTACTTTTATCAACTCGGTAGTTTGTAACAAACTTGGAAGTGACGGTGTTGTATGCACAACTACTAGTTCTTACTGAAGACTGTCACTTGGTCAGCTGGTGCAAGATCACTAGAAGCTCAAGCCAACTTCTATGAATTCTAGAAGAAGCTTTATATGTGATGAAATAAAGGAAAGCTTACCCTACAAAGGCTACTCTACTTGCAGAAAATGAAAGAAGACTGAAATGTGAAGTAACCCTAGCAAACCCTAATTAACCAACTAATCCTACTTTTGCAGAAAGAGAGATGAAAAGCCATAAAATGAATGCCATTACCTACTTAGAAAGTAAACAACATCTACTCAAACTATTTCTAGAAGGAAATGAGAAAAAAAAAAATTGGATTTTTATGTATTTTTAGGTGAAATTGTCATACATGTAATTTATTTGTTTGTGAATGTGGCAGCAATTAGGTGGTGATGGAGGGTGACTTTGAAGTTTCCAGAGGTGTAGGAAGGTGTGGAGGGGTCCTAGGAGGTCCCAGGTGGCCTTCTAGAGGCTTTCCCTGCAATCAGACTTCAAAAAGACACCTACAGGAAAATCTACAAGAGGCTGCAGGGGATCTACAGGAGGTCTACAAGAGGATGCCGAGAGTTGTTTTAGAGGTTTTGAAGGTGGGACAATGGGTGGAAAGGGTAGCTGATGGCTAGGAGAATGTGTTAGGGTGTCTAAGGTTCATCAAGGAGGATTAGGGAAGAGAAAGATGGTTGGACTTGTTCAGGAAAGAGAGGAAAGTTCATGAGAAAAGTGCAGAAAAAAGAGGGCAGATTTATGACAGACTTTGAATGACCTGTGGAACATGGATCAAAGAGAGATGGTGATGGCTGATTGGTTGACTTATTGTGAGCATAGATGTATTGCAAGAGAATTGAAAATCAAACACCAAGACTAAGCAAGCAAAGAAACTAGCTACACTAAAAAACAAAATTGTTCATCAAGCTAGCCTAAATTCTGATCTAGGAAAGTAAATGTTGAACAATGCTATATAGAAAGAAAACATGGAAGGAAATTTATTATAGAGACAGAAATGAGCATGATGAAATAGATCTATAGCAAAGCATTAACCTTCTAACAAGCTGCAACACTAGAAATCCTATGGCAAAGGCAAATCTGTATTTTTTGTGGTAGCGATAGGGTCTTGGCCTCAGTTCATGTTCCCAAAGGGGAGAAAGGAGACCAAGGCTCTGTTGATGGCCTTTTTGTATCTTCTTCTATCACTATTCAACCTACTACAGCAAACTAAAATGGAAACAACCTCTTATATTACCAAAAGCAACCTATTCTTAACTAAGAAAGAAATCTATCTATCAGCAACTCATTCATAAACTGAAACAAAACATATAAATACAAAACAAGTGGATTAGGCCCTAACCCAAGAGGTTCAGCCCTCTGAGGTAACTCAGTGCTAGCTCAGAAACAATCTCATCTTCATTATCAAAATAACACTAAGTTTACATGAAACTGTCTACAAAAGTAAGCTTGAAGTAGAGTAGAGCAAAGCTGCAACAAAAGTGCGAAAATTTGACTAACATCCAACAACCTAATGAAGCCCTAGGCCTCTCTACTTATACAACTAGAGCTCCCAATAGCTCCCTTAAAATCAGGGAGGCTTGGCTCCTAAAACTTGAGATAGACAACAATTATACTCCACTTGCTCGGGTGCCTATTTGGTGCATTGATGTAGCTGCTTGTGCTCTGAGCTTTCTGAAGGAGGATTCAAAATAGGGAGTCATAAATGAGGGGGACACCCTCCTATAAATCCTCTCCCTTGTCTTCTTCGAATATTTGCTACCAAATGTTCATTAAATCTTTGAATTTGTCTCCAAAATTGACCAAAAATCTGCATTAAGCACACATTAGACTTCAAGGCATAATGACCAACCCAACTCACTCTATTAGCATAAATATAATCAAAAATATGCAATAAACTAATGAGAATGGTGAATTAAGCTAAGTTAAGAGACAAAATGATCCCATATAATTACCCATTTACGGGGCTCATCAACAGTGCATGGGTCGTCTCATGAGAAGTGATACTTCCAATGCAGCCACCAATATATTGGTTGACCCATGTTGGTGAATGCATGGTTCGTCAAAAACATAGTTATGCGAACCAGCAAATGTTAAAGATACAACAATGAAAACAGACACACTTTGGGCTTACAAGCATCCACATAACAAAAATTAGTGAAAGCGCATGACAAACACTATGTGGACTTTCCATGGTGTTGTGCTACACTGCATGCAGATGTTAAGTGTATCCATTCCCTTGACTGTGACATGCAAGAAAATGTGAGAAAGGTAGACCACTTACGTTGCACAAGTGTACTTGCTATGTAAGATTCCTCCAATGCATGAGCGATGGGATCTTGTAGTTCGAGTGAAGGAAGTGAAATTTGAGTGTTGGATTGTTCTTCAGTGCATACAGATGAGTGATGAGGAGCCTCGGGTGTTTGAACAATTTCCTGATAGGAAGTGAGACCAACCTCAAGATAGCGAGGGCCTAACATAACCATCAACTTGGGATGAAGTGCCTCAACAATCTAGGGGGTTTCAACTTCGTCGATAGATAGATCATCGTAGACTAGTGGCTTAGACAGATTAACAATGAGTGAATCAACATCATGATCAGAGGATGAGGTAATGGTATCATGACAGCCAAGACCATAAAACTCAAGGCATTGGTCGGCATCCTCATGATTTGATGAATCACACAGAGGGGTAAATGAGAAGAAAGGATGTTCACCCTCTGCGTTTCCGAAAAAAGAAGATGAAAGATCAAGTGGATTTTCAATGAGTGATTAGTCCTATCCATTGTCAAATGATGGACTGATATCCAGTGTGTCCTGCGAATGATCAACAACAGGTGCATTCGTGGATGGAGATGCACATGAAAAATTGGGGATGGCAGGATCATCCAGGATGTCAGGAAAAAATGGAGGAGGTACGGATAGACAGGGATGGTCCCCTCCTGCCAGTGCAAGTTCAATCTCCCCATCATGATCTTCATGAATGCTAGCGCATGTTGGTTGAGCAACACCAACTCCATAGATAGATCAATCCTCATTCAAAACAAGTGTAGAGTCCGAAATGGAAGAACACAAGGCAATGTCATCCGGAGGATGATCAAAATACAAAGACAGAGGTTGAGGTACAAAATATATGTGACGAGGTATGGGATTCACAACCAATTTTGTATGAAAACTGAAAGGAGCGATGTTGGGAGGGCATGACGATTCAACAAATGTGTGTTCATGATCTCCCACATCACTTTGCAATGGTGGAGTTGTTTGACAAGGAGACAGCGGAGAGTCACTTGTGAGAGCGACCGTATCTTTCTATGATTGTGTAGCTCCATCACCGAAGTATGCCGAGTGGGGTTTGAGCTTGAACCTCTTCTTGGGATGGGCATATTTCTTAATACAATACTCAAATCTATCCCAAATATAGGGAAGTTTCATCTGGCTCTTCAGAGCTTGAAATTGCAAATCACGGAAGTGCTGCTAAAAATACAGGTGATTCATGCGGAGCCTTCTGTTGTTGTAACAGTTTTTGCTCAATGTGTTCTGGATCAAAATGATAGAAAGTGTCTTCAATGAGATCACAAAAGTGCTCAAGTGAGTGCACACTATTAGCCATTGGGCTGCACATCCACCAATGTGGAGATTCGTGAAGTGTGTATGCAATTAGCAGACTCGCATGCTCGTCAGAACATCCATCTTCCTCGTGAAGCAAGGAAAGGAAGTCATGTAAGAACTCAGGCCTTGCTACTTCGCCTTCACCATCATACATGTATGTGGACAAGAGATCGAAAAACTCCCTTGTGATGGTAACAGATTCAACATGCGAAAAACATCGTGGAGGGAGAAGATTGCAAGACTCCATGATAGATATGTAAAGTTTCAAAATAGAATGAGAGGGCATAGCATGTAATTTGGCCCTCCTTCTAGTGCTAGAAATGTTGACGGTGCTGGACCCGCCAACATGTCAATGGATCTCCTCAGTAAGAAGTCCCAATTAGACCTCAGACCATTTGGTGTAGGAGTCCTAGCAGTGGGTCATACAGTAATTACATTACCACGGTTTTGCACAGAGGCAAGTAAGATGTCCTTATTGGTAGCAAAGGTGTGACAGATGCATTAAGTCAAGGAAGGTGCATGAGAGGTTCTAACACACTGAGGGTCAGGTGAGTGCGCCCTTTGGAAACCTATAATAGTACGCGGCATGGAAGGGAACACACGAGCGAAGATGCATCACAACATGGAAGGTAAGTTAGTGAGAAATCCAAAGTGCTGGTTAAACCAACATCACATTTTAGAAATATTCATACATACTTATACAAAACAATCCATACATGCATGCGTAAGCAAATAAATACATATGTCAAATACAATACAACATATGCACGAAACGTGTCGGCTCTATTATATTAAGAAGTGTAAGTTCCAGTCATACAATACATCCATGTCCAACCACTAGTTCCGATAATGGAATGTTACATCCACAACCGCCTGCTTGTCCAAAGAGATATACTAGCTCTGCGCAGTGGAGAAGCCAAGGCGCATTACAATACTGTCCAATATTTCTCTAAGATACTCCTATCAAAGCTTGGCTGACCAAATGCCTTTAGAAAGAGTTATGAGGGACTATTTATAGAAAAGGGTGGGGTGGCCCTTGACATTCCCCTTTGTGAAAGTTCATCTACCCTCATGACTCTTCATCTACTCTATGACTATTACATCCAACTATAGACACTTTAACTTACACTTGACAAGATGTTACATTACAATGCACATGTACCCATGTGATACAAAATGGCTTGAGCAAGCCTTGCAAGGCAGCACTAACACTCAGACCGTTGTGGTGAGACCAACTCTTTGACATCCTTGTGATGGTCAATGGTGGCGAACTGATGCCAAGCTTGGTCATCTGTGATGGTGTCTGTGCGCTCAATGGTGAGATCTTTCTGAAGCAAACTTTTGCCTCCATTGCATCTGGGTACACTGATATGGCTCCTCTGTCCAACTCGTCTGATAGCATGTGCATGGTTGTCCTGGGTGCGACCAAACCAGAAACATGTTGATGCGTAGAGTCTGTGTTGATCTCCAAGCATGTGATGGTGGCCATGCACTATTAGTTTGTGTTATATTGTTTCCATGACTAGCCCACATAGTTAACTAGGGGGTTAGAGGGGGGAACGGAGCCCCCCCTTCATTGCGTCGATTGCATAGCGGGGGGGTCACAGGGGGTTTGAGGGGTGCAGGTAACCCCACTTTATGGGGTCGGGTAGACCCACCTATGGTTTTGTGTGTGACTTTCGCACATCTTTTTGGACACGACAGTTTTTGGTCCATGGTATTGGACGCGATGGTTTTCGGTCCATGGTATTGGATGCTTCGGCATGTATAAATATGTATTATAACAATGAAAGGAACATAATAAAAAATCAAGCTGGTAGTCCCGGTTTTGGGATCCAGGGGAAAATCTCTATGTATATGTGTTTTATGTGTTATGCTCTCGCATTGTTTCTTTTCTGTGTTTTATAATTCATATGTAGGTAATTTCTATACGAGGTTAAAACCTAAATTTGGTATCAAAGTTGTTTTGGCTTCAAGGGGACACCTTTATTGCTGAGGAGTTTTGCTCGGGCCTGTGGTAAACCTTGTTCAGTGGGAGATCTATGAGATCGATTTTGGTGGTGAAAGAAGAGGGCGAGTGTTGTGCGATAAAAAGGGTCTTTTTAACTCCTAATTACATTCACATTAATTGTCAACCCAGGGACGACTTTTTATTTCAAGAGTGTACTTAGTCTAAGGCGGCTATTTACTCAAGAGTAATGTTATGAAAGATGTAGTACAGTGCTCAAAATACAAAAGTAAATGAATGCTTGAAAAGAAATCTAACTACAATAACATAAACACAAATACTCTGAAATCCAACTATTTACTCAGCAAACATCAATCGAGGATATAGTAGCAATAACTCATTCCTCTAGAGATTGATACAATTGAAATCAACTAGAACAAGACAATCAATCTGAGAACGAGGAAGCAGTAACCAATGTTCTCTACAGTTGACAGCCCTGCTTAAAACAATCAAAAGGAAATAGAAATTGAACTAAAGCGGCTACTGAAAGTAAATTAGGAAAACTCTTTAAAAGCAACCTCTTGCAATTAACTAACAGAAATGAATAGCAAAGTAAATGGACAGCAAACTGTAATTAAAGGAATATGAATAGCAAACTCTAATTAATGGAAATGAACAACAGCAAAGCCAAATTAATAGCAATCTTTACTCTAAGAATAAATCGGACAGCACACGGAAATAGAACAACATTGATTAGTGATGGGATATGAAACAACGCTGGAAAGTAAAATATAAATACACAATAACTTAACACACGGCACGCCTTAATAGTAACCTGATATGGTAATCCAATTATCAGTCTTAGTTATAAAGAATACGATTGTATTTTTAGAATGGAACAACAACGTTTATAAGTTCAACAATCGTAAGGAAACATAATTTCCCAGATGAATTCAGTGATACCAATGGTCAAATGTTACAACATAGATATTCTACAATTGATCAGCAACAGTATCCTGTAAAAACCATTTATATCAGCACTTAAAGAAACAGCAATGCGTTGCAAAATCGATATGATATTTCTGTCTCAAAAAATGAGATTACATGACAAAGCTGTGATGTAAAATAATAGAACATACCAGATTACCAAATAAATCTGATAAGCAAAACCACGCATAAACCAGAAATATAATATACAACAGCAGCAGCGTACTCCACCAGAGGCTAGGCCCTTAGCCGCCAGCGGATGCTGCTGGATTACTTCAGGATCAACGATGAAATGGCAACCAGATTTATATTAAAATATCAAAGAAGAGTTACAGTGGATTACAACAAGAAATCACTCCATCTCTTAGCCATTATCCATTCTCTCTGCCATCCTCAATTCTGAATCTCTAATTCATCCTCAATTCTCCACCATTTTTCCATCCCCCTCTCTCATCTCTGTTTTCATTTAAATAGAGAGATCAGAGAGAAGTTACAATAAAGATAAGTACAACATGATTTATATTACAAAATTTGTTTGCTTCTAACCAACTGATCAACAAGAGCAAGGCGAATTTGACTTTGCAGTTGAGATTTGGAGGACGGCCGCAACAACAAATCTGATAAAATCATTCTCAAAGAACCCTATGTTTCTCTCCAAACAAGTCGAATTTGGGCAACCCATTTTGAAATAAAGTTAATTGGGTCCGTTCTGGACAAAACCCATGTTCTGGATTTTCCAGATTCTGCTTCATTTGCTCAGAATCTCAACCACAAAACTATCACTTCTTATTCCAGCGAATTTTTGCGCTGGCACTTTTAATGATCAAATCTTCAATCTGGAAATTATCTTGGAGGCTAAAAATGGTGAATAATGTTACAACCAATTTATTAAAACTATCATTGATAAAATCATGCATAATCATCAATTTATTATAAATAAATGATGATAAATAATATTCATCCATAAGAGCATAAATTATCTATAAAATGGATTTAAATGATAAATTATAACAAATGATATAATAGAGAAGAGTAAAAATGGATTAAATAAGTGTTACAAAGTGGTCGTATGCATGGCCCAACATACCCCGACACCGAATATATTGCATGTCCTCATGCAACCCAAAGACAAAACCCATGTGTTAACCAAGCAATAAAATTTGTTCATCTCAACTCATGAAATGGATAGAACAAATGAATTCTTCCTCAATTAATGAATATTCAATTTGAGCAATCTTGATGAATGCATAACAATTAAGTTGCAGCAAAATATGATATAAATGACAGCAACCTTCATTAACCATTTTCCCAAAAACTACAAACCAGATTTTGTTGAAATTGTTCAAGTAGATTTCAACTATATTAATGCTTCTATGATCCAAAAATCAGATCGTTTTGATGCACAGATCATGAGATATGAACAAAATGGCTGTAGGTGAGAGTGCACGATTTCCGAAATTTTATGAACCACTTTAACTTGAAATGATCTAGGTTTGTGTATTTTAATGATACATCTGTGTTATCCAGAAATCACAAGAAGTGAGTTCATAGTTTTAAAAATATTAGGGAAATCAATTTCTGAACTGAAATTGTATGCCTTAAATGAGAAAGAAAGCAAAAAAAACATCCATCATGCATAGCAATTCCTCCCCCTCTCTAAAAAATTAGCATGGCCTCATGCGATGCTAGAAAACAAATTGAGGTGGTTGCTACCATATGTTGAATTTTATGCTTGGTGTAAAACAATCATGGAATAAGGGAGGTGTTGAGAATGAATAAGAATAGTAATGGATGATAAAGAATAGGAATGACATGGTCATAAGAAAGAAATGAATGAAAGCGAAAATCCCCCAAACTGAAAGATGATATGCCGCTGAAAAATGGGAAGTGGTAAAAACTGTGAAATGAAGGATGACAAATAATGCTCAAAATGGATTTTCATTAAATTCTCCTAAATTCGTAATAAATCAGAAAATTATGCTATTTTACCTCAAGTTTTACCTCCAAAAAGAAAAATGTGGAATGACATATATGTACTAGCAGTTGTTGAAGCTGATGTAGGCAAAGTTGGTGTTGAAAGTGATGTAAAAGGTGGAATCCAGGTAAGCACATAATGTCTAAAGAATTGTTCATGTTCGCGAGTTGCTCGAGCCTCTTCTGTTAGTTGCAATAGTGTGGTCATGCTGTGAATAGAATTTCCACTACATACTTGTTGTTCTCCTGTAAACAAATCACACTTGTGCGTAAAATGTTCTTGAATCCATAGCGTTAGGTTTGAATAACAACAGATAAGATGCATGCAAAAATTTCAATCAGAAAAACTTTTGTATACATGCGATACTGATATTTTACTAAATCAACAAGTTATGGCAGAGTGCAGTAATCATATCGCATGCAATCTCATAATGCATACATTCCCCCCTTCAATTGGAAAAGGGATTCCATGACCATAAAGCATATGAAAGGGGTTGTGTTGACGGCAAGGTAAGAGAATGAACAATACAATAGTAAATGAAGCAGAATACACATATCAATGATAGAATGACGAGAGTTATGGTTATAATGAGAGCAGAGTGTATAAAGATAGTTATGAATAAAAGATAGTATGCTTTGAATTGATGATAAGTTATGAAAAGAGAAAAATAACAACAATATGCCAAAAATATGCTTTACTGATGGTATTCTAACTGAAAATGATGTGATTGATCATAAAACAATTTGTCATGCATAAAGGTTCAAAATAGGGAAAAAAATTAAGGAAATAACTTCTCTGATTAAAAAAAAGAATAAGAAAAGGGTATTATAGTAATAATTGACAATAAGATATAACTTCAATACCATAAGCAGATCCTTTGCTGCCAGCAAGCGTTCATAGCCTCGGCAGGGTTGTTTTTTAACCCATATGAGCCAGGATCCTCAATTTATAAATGGAGAGTTATAGTGTTGTTTTACAGAAGAGATCAGTGTGCTGGTGTGGTAACCAGATAACCACACTGTGATTCACTGAGATGTAGCAAAAGTGATCAGGCCAGCTCGTGATGAGACCTCCTGTTCCAAGGATAATTTAGCTATCCAATGGATCATAACCCTGGTGTGGTGGCCATAATGGGAATGTCACTTTGTTACAACCTTATGAACATGGTAGGCTGGCTCATAATGAGACCCCCTATCCTCCATTTGCGAACAAAATTTTGTTGTTATTACACATTTTTATGATAAAAAGAAGGAGGCTCAGTACTCTTTAAGAGCAAGGATGGTGGAAGAAGTTGAACATGCCAATAGAGAAAAATATACCCATAATCTCATGTATTACAGACAGAGAAGATTATAACCAGGAAGGGTGGAACCAGCATGGTATTAAGATAATCGATCAACATCATATTCAATAGAAAAAAATACAGTAAAGTAGTATATAAATAATTGTGTCCCTTTTGAAAAGAATCTATCATCAAGGAGCTGTCCTGTTAAAGATCATAACGTGAATGATATTAACTCGCTTCAAAAGAATCCATAATTCTTGTCCTCATAAAAATAATGTACTTCATGCCATGAAAGGGAATCATTAAAATGTGATTAAGATGAACTAGGAATAATCCCACAAGAGGAAGGAAGGGTTGCTCTCAAAAATACTCCCAAAGTGTTGTTTTTTTGAAGGAACAACAAAAACACTCAAAAAGAAAGCGGTGTTCTGTGTAGGGAACAGCAAAGAAAATGCATACCAAAAAAGAAAAAATACACACAAAAATGTGTGAAAACGCAAATGTCGTTCCTTGGGAAAAAGGAACAGCAGAAACTAAAAGTGTCGTTCCTTTAGAAAATGAACAACAAAAACGCAAGAGTCATTTCTTTAGAAAAGGAACAACAAAAATTAAAAGTGTCGTTCATTTGGAAAAGGAACAGCAAAAATGAAAAGTGTCGTTCCTTTGGAAAAGGAACAGCAAAAATGCAAGTGTCGTTCCTTTGGAAAAGGAACAACAAAAATGAAAAGTGTCGTTCCTTTGGAAAATGAACAGCAAAAACGCAAGTGTCGTTCCTTTGGAAAAGGAACAACAAAAATAAAAAGTGTCGTTCCTTTGGAAAAGGAACAGCAAAAACGCAAGTGTCATTCCTTTGGAAAAGGAACAGCAAAAATGAAAAGTGTCATTCCTTTGGAAAAGAAACAGCAAAAACGCAAGTGTCGTTCCTTTGGAAAAGGAATAGAAAAAATGAAAAGTGTCGTTCCTTTGGAAAAGGAACAGCAAAAACGCAAGTGTCGTTCCTTTGGAAAAGGAACAGCAAAAATGAAAAGTGTCGTTCCTTTGGAAAAAATAACAGCAAAATGAAAGTGAAAAAAGAATGGCTAACACAAAATGTGTTGTTCTTTTGAAAAAGGAACAGCAAAAATGAAAATGTTGTCCCTTTGAAAAAGGAACAACAGAAACGACAAAAGTGCACACAAATGTTGTCCCTTCAGAAAATGAACAGCAAAATGCACAATCATAAAATGCAAGCACGCAAAGAATGAATTAGTTGTTCACTGTATTGATGTTGAGGATGAAGCAACACCTGAAACACAAAATATAAGAGAGATCAGAAAAGAAACAACATTTTATTTAAAAACAGTATGAAATAAATGAATTAAGTTACAACAACTATGATATTATGTAAAAAAAAATGATCTATTTGAAAAATGTTTTGGCAGCAGTGATTAGACATGAATCTTCAAATTGAAATCAAATCTTTATTTGTTCTATTATGAATCCTTTGGGTACTGAGTTGGATGAAATTCCTTTGTTTCATAAAATTTCTTTCAAAAATCACTCGTCCATAAATTTACCTTCTTGTTTTCCCAGGACCTGCAAAAAACGAGTGTCTACCTGTAATAAAAAATTAAATTATGGAGAAAGAGAGGTGATAAAGCTCTCCTAATCCAATAATTATGCAAAAAACAACAATTAGTTACTCTATATAACAAATCCACCGAGAAAATAACAAAGCAAAATTTATTTGTCACCTGCGGGAGAGCAGTGGCCAATCATGCTAACCTGTAGTGTTTTAATCACAACTTTTTTGTTTTTCATCCAAATTGAGTGATTCCAAAGCCAAATGAGAGATAATTCAAAGTTTTATCTCCAGTAGAAATAGGTTTTAAATATTCAACGATATGATATGTCAATTTTAGTTAGAACAACCTGCATAACAGAGTCATTTTCGATTACCCAGCTTAGACCAACAGTTGATATTTCAAGCATAAATTTTTCGTTTGATGTCGGATTCAAATGATTAAAATTGAAAATGAAATTAGATTTATTTATTTATCTCCAGTAGAAACAGGTTTTGAAGACAAGAAGAATTGATAGGTCAAATACTGTAAGGAACAGCCGGAAAGATAGAGTTTTAAGAGTGCTGATTTACGATAGACATTCAGTATTTTGATCATAACTTCCCCATACGATATTGAAAATAAGTGATTCCAATTTAATTTTAAACTAGATTCATAAGGGAATCTACCATAGAAACATGTTTTAAAAATTCATTCATTTAGGCCTCCAAAAATTGGCTGTCCCAACTTTGTTCCTAAGCTGCCGGCTAGACATTCAGTCAATGTTTTGGTTCTAACTTTTTTGTTTCAAATCCAAATTGAGTGATTCAAATTGGGTTGGAAACTAGAAATCAAGGGCTACTTAGGATATAAATATGTTTTAAAAATATTCCCTTTTGGTCCCTCAAAACATGATTGTCCCGACTGTGTTTGCAGAAATTCCATCAAGCCCACAAGCCAAAAAAATATGATATTGAAGCATTTTTTCAAATTGGTGATAAAAGTGAATATGAGTGTTTGTAGAACTATTATTTCCATTATAATTCATCTACATACACAAATGAATTAAAAAAAATTATCACCAATGTTGATTTGCATAGCATGTTGCAACAAAAAATAACTAGTTTTACATAAAAAAAACAAAATGCATTTATTTATTCCCTTATTTATTTTATTTTGTACACTAACCTATTTTGATTTGAAAAATGAATATGACTACGTATATGAATACTTCCAATGGATCCATTCTCGAAATAAGGCTTCACGTATACACATACGCAAATTTGAAAAATGCATATTAATGAAAATTAGGGTATGAGAAGCCAACTTCCCTTGAAAAAAATGATGTCAAAAATTGTTGAAGTATGGAGTGATGCTACAAACAAGTCATGAAGTGAAACCAATCTTCAATATATCCTTTACTTTGATGATTTCCCATAGCCATCATATCATGAAGTTCTTGAGCTTTTAAAATGGCTTGTTGATGCAAACTAAAAGAAACCTCATTTTCTTCCATAACTTCTACAATTTTTGCGTTTGAAACATTCTGAATCGCATTGTAAGTTTTCTCTAATGGCGCATGTGAGATAGAATGGGTGGGAAGGGTGGGTAATTTTTGCAGTTCAACATTGTAAGCATGTTGTACTGGTTTATTGTGGTGAGGGTGTGGAATTAGTTGAGCAGGAAATTGTGTGAGGAATGGAGCATTTCGATGATGTGGTTGATTGGGTTGAGTGGATGAATATGATATGCAAGCAGGATGTTGTGGAAGAGCTGGTGGAGAATATGGAGAATGTGCTTGTGCTACAAGATGAGGGAGAGTAGTCATGCAATCGTAAGGTGAACCATGCCAAGCTTGTAGAGAAAATTGCTGGTGGTTATATTGAGATTGACATGGCTGCCCTAACACATTGGTATTCCATAATGGATTATGCAAGTAAGAAAGTGGAGAGGAAGTGTTTTGAACCATACATGTAGGCCATGATTGCCATGGTTTTGACTTTGTTGCAGCTTTCTCACCTCTTTGATATGCTACTTCCATCGTAGATAAGGAAGAGTGAGCATCTATAGGATGCTCCTTTCGGTCATGAGGGCAAAACACTTCATCAAATTCTTCATTTTTATGAACCTGCAAAACATTCAATTTTTCATTTAGAGAGCTAATAAAATCAACTTTAAATTTTTCAAATAAAAGATTGATTTCAGCTCTTATGTCTCCTATTCTTGTAGCATATTTGGAAAAGAAAGAACAAACATCTCTAGAATTCTTACCAGCCTTGGAGATTCCTCTTAAATACCTTATACACAACTCACAAACATCATCATATGATAACTGAAAAACATCACCTTTTCCTATCAGATTTAAGAGTTCTAAAAATTTATCTTTGATTCCTTTAAGAATGAGTGTTTTTAAGATCTCTTTTTCCAAATGCTTAATTTTGATTTTTGAAGGTTGAATTGAAATCGATCTACATAATCCTCCAAACTTTCATCTTCCCCTTGTATCATATCGAAAATATCTTCATTGGATTTGCAATAGTCTTCGTACTTCTTCAAGAATATGTTCTTCATGTCCTCCCATGATTGGATGCAAATCCCACTTAGGCTCATGAACCATCGAAGAGCTGCTCCTTTAGAGTAAGAGGAAACACTTTCAACCTTTGATTGTTAGTGTAATAATCACATCCTCTACAAAGTATTTCAAACTCAAACAAAAATGTATGTGGATCTTCATTTGCTAAACCATGAAAATTTGGTAAAGATGGGGGAATTATGTGCATTTGTGTCACTCCTCCTAGATCTTTGATAGGAAATTCAAAAGTAGAACGTAAGCCATTTCTTACCATAGTATAAGATGTTCTTCATGTGTTTCTTCGAGGCTCCTTCTTCAAATGTTCCTGTCAATCGGTTAGTGAAATGGGTGGTGCTTACATCACCACTTGCGTGAGATCATGTGATTCATTTTTTTTTTTAATTTCTATCTTTTTTTTTAATCATGCACACCAAAATTCAAACATCTATTTCTACCCTAGGTTCTTTAACAGTCCTGCTGGAAAGCAGACGGGGGAGCAGGGCTTTACATGCTCCGTACGCAGGTTCTTACCTTCCGTTTTTAAGATTCAACTCTTCCCTAGCATGCACTCATCATATTCACACTACTCTTTAGAAATGGCTACACTCTCCTTGGCAACGGCGCCAAAATGTGGAGCGATAAAAAGGGTCTTTTTAACACCTAATTACCTCACATTAATTATCAACCCAGGGATGACTTTTTATTTCAAGAGTGTACTCAGTCTGAGGCAGCTATTTACTCAAGAGTAATGTTTCGCAGTATAGTGCTTAAAATACACAAGTAAATGAATTCTAAACCATTACTTCAAAATGATAAAATGATAAAATCACACAAGGCAGCTTATCAGTCAAGGGTGCGGAAGCGATAACCCATCCCTCTAGAAACTGATGGAAAGGAAATTAGAGCATGGACCATAGGTCTGAGAGCTAGGCAGCGACTGCTGAGGCTCACTACAGCCTTAGACCTTCTCTCACACCAAAGCAGCAAATGCAAGTAAATGGAACGACAGAAAGTAAAATAGAACAGCAAATAGGAAATGGAACAGCAAGTCTAAAATGGAACGACTGTAAATGGAACAACAAGAAACTGAAATGTTCTAAACTAAATCATTCACTCAAACAACCATCAATTGAGGATATAGTAGCAATAACTCATTCCTATGGATATTGATGCAATTAAATACTTCGTATTTCTACAACTTGATGAAAATGAAACAATTGTGCTAACTAAAAGAATGCTGAAAGGTAAGCTTAAATAATTGCAGAAAGTAAATGAATAACAGTGCTAAGTATTAGAACTGAATAGCCAAACTTATATAGCTGTAATGAACAAAAAAGTGTTAAATTACTGGAGTGATCAACGCAACTTTGAAGATGAAATGAACAGCGCAACAACATGCTGGCAAAAAGCGGTGAGCTCTGTTAAGAAGGAAATGAACATCAACGCAATTTAAGTACAGTATATAAAACATATCAGTTCATTCAATCTAGAAATACCAAGCAATAAAATTACATGATTACAATAAGTAGAAATAAAATCAAACCATCACACAATAAAGATCATGAAATAATGGTACAGGAACGGCAAGTGAATCCACCGGGGTTGGGCCCTTAACCACCAGTGATCACTGCCGGTAGTGCTTCAGAATATGCGAAGGAATAATAACTCTGCTTATATCTTGATCATCAAATCGAACAACATTACATTGAGTTGTGTCTCTTCAGCAGTGAGAGTCTGCAAATAAAATTACAGTTCAAAATAATACTCGTTCCATCTCTCTCAATTCCATCATTTGAATCCCAAAAGTCCCTCTGAAGTCATCCTGAAGCCATCCCCATCTCTGATCTCTGTTTTCATTTAAATAGAGAGATCAGAGAAAAGTTACAATAAAGATAACTACAACATGATTTCTTTTACAAAATTGGATTGATTCTAACCAGTTGATCAACAAGAAAATATATTTCCTTTCATCTCTTAACAAAAGCAAGACGAATTTGGCTTTGCAGCTGGGATTTGGAGGACGGCCGCAACAACAAATCTGAGGAAATATTGCTCAAAGAACCCTGCGTTTCTCTCTGTACAAGCCAAATTTGGGCAAACCGTTCTCTGATTAAGTTAATTGGGCCCGTTCTGGACAAAACCCATGTTTCCGATTTCTCAGATTCGTCTTCATTTGCTCAAAATCTCAACCGCAAAATTGTCACTCCTTATTCTGGCGAATTTCTGAGTTGGCACTTTTAAAAATAAAATCTTCAATCTGGAAGTTACCTTGGAGGCTAAAAATGGTGAATAGTGTTATAACCAACTTATTAGAACTATCATTGATAAAATAATTCATAATCATCAATTTATTAGAAATAAAGGAGAATAAATAATATTCATTCATAAGAGCATTAATAATTTATAAAATGGATTTAAATGATAAATTATAACAAATGATATGATGAAGAATAGTGGAAATGGGCGGGATAAGTGTTTAAAAGTGATAATAATAATGGCATATTAACGGCCCAACACAAGCTAGTACATATCAAAATGACAGCAAGCACTTGTAGAATTTTCCCACTGTAGATCACCAAATAATGAAATATACTAAAGCAAAATACTTGATCTACTTCTATTAACAAACTTGCAGAAGCTTAATCGATTATGAGAAGGATCAAATAGAACACATATAATAGAGAATGAGAAATCAATCACACATGAAACGCATAAGAATACTCTGGGGAAAGCCTCAGTTAAAAACCCATCTATTTGTATTATCATACAAGTGGAAATATCTAAGGATTTCACAAAGCTTTAGCTCATAAGCTATCCAACTCTCAGTAAAACCCCTCACTACTGGTCATAGATAGAATAGACAACACATATGCCTTCCTTCAGTCCTCCAACCCTCCTATTTCCTTGCACAGTTTCTCGTGGGTCCTCAAGCAGCCACCTGTGTGTAATAATCCCTCACACACTGATCTGACCTCTGAAATCACTGCACAAACCTGAGGGAGATAATTCCTTTTACATGGATGAGTTTCCTTTATAGGAAAAATCCTGCAACTGATAGTACATTGTCCTTTCTTCTAATCTCAACTGGGTCTCTAACTGAACTTACATGCATGAGTTATTTATGAGAGAATATTCAGTTATCTGAAGTGTAGCAGTTGCATGCATGCATTAACTAACTGAACTCACAATCAATTCAACAAACTGTTGGAACTAATTTAACTGGACTTAACTTAGATAACTGAGCTAACTAATTACAACTCAAAGTACAATTCATCGTGATTTCCTTAATTAAGGGATAACTTCCTCAATCAAAGGGATAACTGTTGCATCTCTTCACATAGACTTCATGTTTGATTTTCTCCAACTAATTAACTCAAGATGAATTAATTAAT